>PHNY01030170.1:10575-26428 GCA_003724115.2 Anethum foeniculum | reverse complement strand
AGAGAGAGAGAGAGAGGAGGAGAGGGGGGGAGGGGGGGAGGGGGGGAGAGAGAGACAGAACCTTCAAATTAAGCAGGGGTGAGGCTTCAAGTGCACTAATTGGTAGGTCTAGAGCACTATATGCTGCCTCAGAAATTGCGCAAGCTGCCCACGAACCAACAGGTTGGCCACCCGTTGTGCAAGCACCATCAGTAACCAACTTATCAGGAATAATTTTAGGAGAAATGGGGCTAATATTATACGAAAATTGAACAACTTGATTGTTGTAGGCACTTCTCACTGTCCCATCATACCCCGTGCACAAGTCTCGCATAAAAAACATTATCCTTCGAGTCAACGTACCAGATATATCTGCATGACCACCAAAAGAACTATCTCGGGTTGTCAATGAGTGAACAAAACACTCCAGTGGGTTCAATCCCGAAAGAAAAGAACTTTGGACCACTGCATAAGGAATGTATGACTTGGATATATTTGAAGGATCATCAGTTCGATCAAGTGATTCCAGTTCCTTCTGACTATTCCATGCACCACAAGAAAGTTGCTGGGGTATTTTGAAAGAAAGTGGTACCAAAGAATGCTGCAAACCAAGGCACAATGCATGCTGGACAGCCCGAGTAAGGTTACTCTTCTTGCTTCCTGCTTTAAACATGGATAAAAAAGAATTGTCTTCACTTGCATACTGGTAAAATAAGTTCTGAATATCCCTAAACACCTGCTTGAATGCAGAAACAGAGACTTGAATGAGAGCAGCTGACTTCTGTCGATCACAAAACATGGGCTCAACTCCAAAGTCTCTAGCAGTTTCACTTTTTTCAAGGCTTCCAACAAGGAAATCCAGATTTGAATCCACCATCAATAGTTTTAGACAAGATATATGCTCAGCCTCCCGCAAAGCACAAGAAACTTCATCAATCATATTCTTCCGGGAGTGTAAATCAGAAGAGAGGTACATGTCAGCCAGTGAAACACTCAGTCCCCGCATAAACAACCATTCGGAGAGAACTCCCTGAGCAGCATGTAGGAAGTCAAGAAACTCCCCCTGACAGTGACTTACTAGGCTATAGAAAAGGTTTCCCTTGGCATCACGTAGCCAAGACGATGTACTTTGAGAAGTTATGATTTCCCCTTTCATTATTTGGACAGCTCTCGAGGGACAATTATAATTAAAATCTTGAGGAAGGAGTAGGCTGAATAACTGTTTGCCTGTCCACAAGAAGGTATCCGAAGAAGCAGATTTGGAACAATTCATACGTGAAGCTGCCTTGATGATGGCAGGAGTCTGCAGCGGACGAGATTGTGTACAAAACATTTGAAGCTGCTGCATTTGAGAACAGTTCAAAAGAACATCATCCTCTATAACCAACTGAGCAGCAGTTAAACTATCCTGAGTAAGTGATAAAAGATTCTGACCATTTTGAATATTGATCAACTGCCTGTTCAAAGCAACCAGCTCCTGGAGCTCTACTCTGGAGTCAATAGATTGTGGAATAAAACCATGATAGCAGTCACCATCGAAATCCCCACGAAAAGGGGAGCAAATTAATGGATTGAGAGAGAGGATGGAATTTGTCGGAAGAATTTTAACAGATAAAGCAATTAGTGAATGAGAATGGATTGAAGGTGGCCTATTGATTAAAACAATATCTCCATCACGGAGAGGTCTGTATACAGTGTCCCCAATCCGCAACTTATCATCCTTTATAGTGACACGAACCAGCTTACCTTCTCGACGAACAAAAGTTTCCCGTTTCGTCAAAATCTTTAAACCCAGACTTTCCCAATTTTGTAAATATAGCTGCTCGGATATTTTCATTTCCTCTGCAATATGACAAGGAACGCCAATTTCATCCACTTTTATACTGGGATCGCCCACTACGACCATGCGGAAAGTATGATCAGATCGTTTCCCCAAAATAAGTTCTTTGATGAACTTCAGACCAGACAACTTTGGAGCAGCATCTTCATTTTGATTAAACATCATAGGACTATTACCTTTAGTTGACACTTTCTCTGATCTTAGCTGAAGTACAAAGTTTATTAATATAGGCACATGTGCGTATAAGAAAGTATAGGTAAAAGAAAGTATGATACATTACTTGCCTTGGACTTTTTGAGACAGTCCATGAGACAAGCACTCAACTCATTAGCTGAACCTTCAAAATTAACCAGCTTTCTGTAAGACCTAGTGCGTTCATCCTGAAAATTTTGACCAGTCAATCAGTGTGCGCAAAAGATGGTTGAAATTTAAACAATTTTTATACACAAAATAATATAAATTTACTCACAAATCTCATTTGCTGTCCGAATTCATTCACGCGATGGGAATTAGGAGTTACAGGAAAATTGTTCATAAAGATCAATTCTTTTTTGCCTTTAACAAAGTCTTTCACAAAGTTCTGATCAATTTGTGTCAGCAAGCCATACACCTAAATATTATGATGTGGAGACTAGTCAACCCATATATGAAAATGAAAAAGTAAAACAAATAAGCTTCTGAGCCCTTATAATATAGTAAAAACATTAGAGTAACGGATCATATAAAGGTAAAAGCTCAGATGGGAACATATCCAAGAGACACCAAACAACTTAATGGTGTGATCGTAGAACTCCGTTAGTCTTTGTAAAAAAAATGTTATTACATGTTCCAGATGTAAGAACATATTTCATGGTATAGAAGGGCAAACTTTTACCCATCTGAAGCCATATATAGTCATTGCATTCTTACTCACGGGCTTATAGCAGAATCCAGAAGATTGATACTAAATCCTCACTACGGGGGCCAAAGGATGGGTTAAGCCAGTGAAATTCTGAAAATTTCCGAGGATAGATCAAATAGTTTACTAACCCTAACTGGCTGGTGTAGGTACTAAGGAAAAAAAGCTTGAGTAGAAACTCTTTTAAAGAGAGTTGTAAAATCTGTTTGTAACCTTTGAGTACAAATTCACAGGCACAAGGTTATTATCTAAGAAAGAGATCTCATATGAATCATTCTAGTTTCAGTTATATTAAAACTTTTTTAAATACCAGGTCATACTAAACAGTAAAAATAGTAAACAGGAGCTTTCAGCAAGCTCTGTTGGAGCTAATGTATTTGTTGGCTATAAGGGAAAACTGAGCCTATTAGCTTGGCTCGCGAGGCATATGAACATCTATTCTGCAACCTGAGAACACTTTAGCCACTGATAAACTGATATGAATATTAATCTCAAGAGGAAGCATCTTTGTTCATTCCCGCTACCTTTGTCTTCCGATATTTCCTCCTCCCATACCATTATCATTATTTGATAATTTTTAGAGTCACTGCTCTAATTCTTAATTTTTAGAAAGCCAACAGGTGCTTATGGCAAGCAAGAACAAATACCATCAGTGTTACTATAAGAAATATGATTCATGATTGACCATTAACTCCAAATTACTAACAATTTTATTTGAAAATCTATCTCTTGCTAACACTGGTGACAGTTTGTTTTCCCTATGTTACGCCGGTGATACTTTCAATTTCAAAAGGTATTAGTTTTACAAGGATTAATGGTAAGAACTATAGATGGGAAAGATTTCATAAATAAAAATATGATGATGAAATAGTAGTAGTACTAGTAATAGTAGAAGAAGAAACCTGGACAGGTGATAAAATTCTTTCATTAGGTTTTAATGCATTTCCTTCTTGTTGTGCATCTTTTGGAAGGAAATCCCAATAATCGGAAGCTATAGCTTCAGTTCTCGAAAAATCTCGGTCACTTATTTTTGCAAGAATGGCTGTGCTTCCAAAAATTTCTTTGCTCGAAACTTTAAAACTCGTTCTCGGATATTCATCTTTCCGATGTCCCTGTTATTAGATATAGCATTCCATCAGAAAAATTCACAAATACATGGAAACAGTACAAAACATAGCTACAGCTTACATCACAATATTTGCAACGCTCAAGCTTCTTATAAGTCGATGGTGAGCCAGCACTCTGCTAAACATAACAGATAAAAAAGTAAATGAAGTCATTCTGGTAACTTCTTTGCACAAAATTTCTTGATATTATCCCATGAAATTCGACACATCACAATAGTGGTATGCCAAAATTTTACAACTTTCTAAAAACCTAAACTTTCGATGTTTACATATAATCAGGTGTAAAAAAACCAAGGTTCTACTACACTCACAAGTAGTTTTGAATTATATTTCTAGAATTCTGACATCAATATTTATTTAAATCTTAAATAGAAAAGATATATTCTTCGTAAGGGCATGGCTAACGTCAGTATAAAGTCACGCACTTAAGATTCAATCTTGGTGCATTTCATACATGAAGTTTTCTGGTTTAGTCATATGCTCGCTCCATATAGTATGACCCAAAATAATAGCATTTTTGTACTGGTATTATATAAAGAAAGGGAGAAAAGGAAGTGGTTTTTTTTAAAAAAACAGAGTACCAAAGTGGGTACATTTCCTGTGGGAAAAGTGCTTGTACTTTTAAATAATCTGAGAGAAATACCTAAAGCAGGAAAGCAGGGAAGAAATGTAATACGACATGATAAAACTGCAATTATGTCCTAAACATTACTGCGCAAAATTAATATCATTATTACTGGGCTAGTTGAAAAATTAGTTGACAGGTTGTTCAAAAGCAAAGCTCAATAGGCGAATCCTGCTGCAGCAAACAGACACAGATGAAAACAGTTTATTAAAGTCATCTCAAAAGGGCGTAATACCTGACCTTGGCCCTACTCCGCTCAGATTTACATTTTACGCAGAATTTATCCAAAATCTTTGCCACATCGAATATCGAGTATGGGTTGAGAATTGTGTACGGAAGTTTGATATACCCAAAGTGGCCTGCAAATGTTTATAAATGGTACTAAACATCGCATTTAAACTCCATAATAATGTGGAGGACCATGACTTAATGTAAAATACAATTTTCTAATCGTACCTTCACAGGTTTTCACATCTTTGGCATCGCATGTTAGACACTGAGAAGAAGTTGGATTAGGAACTCCAAGCATTGGATGTACCACGTCATTGGGTACTTCAATTTCTTTCACTGATATTTTCTCCTAGATAATATTGAGTTGAAAAAAAAAAGAATGGGAAACAATGAAGAAATACCACGGATTAGTATAAGTTCATGAAATTTGGCTACAAATAGATGCTGCATCATACAAAGGAGACGCGTTGACAGCAGCAACTGATAGAGCATCAAAACTAAAATGAATCGAGATAATGCAATTAATGCAGGCAGAAACAGGGATGCAAAACTTTTCAGGTTGGTTAGAACTTTATCATATAGCAGTCTGCAAGAATGGTCACCATATTCTCTTCAGCTAACTAAATCGCAGGAATGACTTGATCTCATCAACAAAAGCCTTTTCATATATTCTAGCATGTAAACCAAAAAATTTAACAATTAAGGGATAGCCTTGTGGCAAGGGCTCACCCGCCATCCCCTTCTTCCCATAGTAAGGTCATGGACTGAAAATTCACACCCCTTGACGGCTTAAATTAAAACAAATCATGTACAATTTCCAAAAATTGTAGAATTCTACTATTTTAACTATAAAACTACCAATACAGTATCTGTCTTTTTAATAAAATAATGTTGTTGTAGAAGACATTCAAAGAGCATATTGGATAATATGAAGGAGAGGAGAAAAAGAAGCACATAAACATACCACTATACAAACATATCTATGTTATTGACATCACTTGAGCTTTATTGATTAAAATAAATTATTTAAAGGCCACCGGCATAACAAAATACTTTTCTTCCATATCGATAGATAGAGCTACTAACTATAGCATCTGTCTTCATTGTGAAATATTGTTACGATAGAAAACATTCCAAGAGCATGCTGTTGCAAAGGATATGAAATAAAAAAGCACATAAATATATAACCATACAACCACATCTATATTATTGACAACCTCACATCACTAAAGCTTCACTGATCAGAATAACTCAACTGGGCCATCCGCATAATGAAATACTCCCTCTCTGACATAAAATCTGTTTAGTCCTTTACATATACAAAATTTAAGGATATGATTTTTTTTCATAACGACCAAATATTAATGGAGCGCTTTGACTTCTCTGTTTAGTGCTTTCCCCGAACCTTAAGTTTTGAAAGAATTGGTCTTCAGACACAATAATAGCACATGGACATTTCTTTGTGGAGTTAATTTCTATAAGAATACATATCATAATTCAACTAAGACACTCTAGGACATGTTCATAGCTTGAAGCTACAAAACTGGGTGAAAATGCATTAAAAAATCAACAGTAAGTAAATAGACCAATGTGATCAAATGTCATGGCTATGTAAAACCTTTGCACGAGTAAGGAAAGCTTATTATTATCAGCATCGTATATGTGCAACATTGAATAAGGTATAATTTCTAGAGGGAATCTTTTGTCCTTACATACTTTGTACACTGGACCTATTTATGTCATTAAATTTATTCACAAAAATCAACAAATACATAATCGAGTACTTACTGCATCTTCCTCGGTCAAAATATCAAACTTAATGCCACTTACGAACCCCGTTGATACGAGTTGCTCTGCATGGTCATAATCCATTGAAACTTGGAGCTACAGTCTCCTAGAAATAATGATGTCAAAAAAATTCAAACAATTCAATTTATATATTACCGCAAGAAACAATTAAATTCTACAGTCAAAATGCGCAGAAATTTCTATGGCATCTATTGGTTTACTAGATGTGAAAGCTACCACTCTTATCTTGAAAGCAAGAGGTCGAGGGTTTGTGGAGGCCTGTAGAATTTATATAAATTTCTGTTATTGACCATTACCAAGAAAATAATACACTATAAAGAACTTCATGGTTTATGAAAGGTGGGATTATGGATTATACTATAAATTTATGTATTTCATGTGATCATCATTATTGGCAGCACTGCCTACAGTGTTGACATGCTAGAAATTGACACATGTTTAAAAGTTTAGCAAAGATCAATATTAGCTATTTCATCTTTAGACAACTTATCCAGCAATGTTCTGTTACACCAAGTTAACATATACTTGCTTCCGACTTTGAACAGTTGCCTAAATAATTCGTTTGTCTACGAAACATTTGATTTTTTGTGGGAAGTTCAGTTCCTACTTATCATCATTCAACAAAAATCAAACTTTTAAGAACTTAGGGACAGTTTCATCCCTCTATTGACAGGGTTGGTCACATCACATCCCCTAAAACTATAGAAAAATGATAAACACTAGATTCAAGGTTTGACAAAGTTAGATGATCAAACATGCTATCAAATAATTGAACTCTTATGTAAAATGATCAAATCAGATCCTAAGCTAGGTAAAAAAATATCATGCACCAAAACCCCAAGAATCAAAAACTCATAAACCCCACAACACCTCCAAACCCACATTACAAAAACCCTCAAAGTTCCAACCTTTACACACAAGATCATCAAGAACTGCAAAATCAGCAAAACCCCATCAAACAAAACACAAAACCCACAATGATCATGCAAAAAAATCAAACACATTCATCATAAACAATCAAGAATCAGACGAATCATGGGCATTCAAGAAAAAAAACAAGTAAATGTATAAATACAGAAAGCACTTACTTTCCCCACAAATTAATAGAGCAGGCCAGGAGAGGAGAAGAGCAGAGAAGTTGTTTATTTTGAGTAGAAATACTAATTATAGTATTAAAAGATTTAATACACCACCTGCTGACAATGGAAAATAAAAAAGTAGTACTGTAGTAATGTTTCTTGAAGAACGAGTCACAGAGAAATCAACCGTCGCTGCTTTTGTTTATGGCGCTCGTGTTGCTGACAAATATACAAATGTACACACAGTACTTTTTTTTTATTATTATTTTCTCTTAGAACACGTTAAAAATTTGAGAACAAAAGAGATATCGCTGCACCGACAGGTATCAGGATACAGGGAAGGGAAAGTGAGTTATTGTTTGAACTTTTAATTTATGTTTATATAATTTGCTTGTAGGATAAAAGGAAGTGAAAATTAAATATTTTTTCTCAAATGTTGAATTAAGATTTGATTGTATCGGACAATTTTGTTAACTTTTCTTAAAAGAGGAGTATATTGATAACTGTACAAATTATTATTCATGTTAAAATATTATTAATTAGTGGATATTACATGTTTACACCGTGGCTAATTATCCTAAAAAATAGAGCATGACGGTGACTGTAAATAGTTTTTAACATTTATTTAGAAATCAAAAAATATCTTAGCTCAACATATTACGATAATGCAAGTTTTTACGACAAGAGCATTAGAGCAAGTACAATGTTAGTGATAAAATGATTATTGCAAGCGGTAAATGCTAGAGTTCCCAAAACGGTTCCCAAAACCGTTCCGCTGAGTTGTCAGTATATAATTAGTTAATTTCTCATAAATGATATGGACTCATTGTGCATTAATATGAGCCTCATGAATAAAAACACGTTATGTATCATTTGGGAACTCTTTTGGAACCCTTTTGGGGTATGTAGCACTTCTCCATCAAAATAGGTTTAATGCTAAAATAACACATGTATTTTAATATTAGTTACATTTTATTCCTAATTATAATTTGTAATCAAATAATTTTATATTTATTAAATATTTTATATAATTCATTTATTTTAATTTAAAACGGACCTCCTAAATATAGGACCCAAGTATTTATTTGAGCATTTATAGAACTATGTAGAGTTAGAGTATCTCCGAAAGACTCTTAAATTCACTTTTTATAAATTATAATATAAATTATTGACTCTTAATGATTTAGTATGTTTCACCTCTAATACTATTCTTTATAATACTTCTAAGTTAATATTTCATTATTATAATCATGCAAGTAAAAAAGAAATGAAAAGAAAAAATAGTGTTGTTAAGAATATATAATAAAATAATTGTTAAAAGTAAAAGTGGGCTCTTAAAATTGAGGAAAAAAATGAAGTTCTATGAGTTTAAAAAGTCTCTTGGAGCAATATTTTGATTTTCCCTCTTCAATTTTAAAATGAAGAGCCTATTAAAAATGTTCTTACAAATTTAAAGTTAAATTTTATAATTTTAGTCCTGAATTATAAAAATAAAAATAAAAATAAAATAAAAAAAAGCTACTACATGCTAGACTTGCTCTTAGCTGTAATAGTAGGGATGTATAGATAGCATGGGTATCAGTTCCAAATGAACTAATGACCTACTTTGGGAGAATAGACCCCCTTTTCACTTTATGATAACCCCTTGTCCACTTTATACTTTTATAGCAGTCCTGCCATTTCTCTTGCTAAATTATTTTATCATTCACAGTCTGAGAAATATGTATAGCTGGGTTGTCCTTCAGCAGCAAGTAGATCACTGTTATTAAATCTAATTAATAAAATAATATAAACTTGTATAAATCGAGACTGTGTTTACAAAAATATAGTGATTATTATTGTTTAACTACTTATATTTTTTTTAATTATGAGTTGTTAATGAAATAATTCAAATGGTTCTTTAAATACGGGGGGAAATGGTCGAATGAGGGTAGATAACAACATGATGTATTTGATGCACCTACTAAAGGTAGAGTGTATAGTAAGATATCTAAATATACTCGGTGCTCTCCGTATTTGCCTGCGGGTTTTTGCAGAACCATGGGGTGCCACAGCCATAAACTTGATTTTCCATTTATGAATTACGGTGTGTTTTCTGCCCGAATCAGATTCGTATACTTGAATCTTCCGAATGTTGGATCATAGGTCCACTCAGAGACTTAAGCCCAATATCACAATATTTTTTTCTGAAAAAAAAATTTGCACCATTACAAAAAGTTGTTAGGAAAAACTGAACAAACCAAACCAAACCAGCTAAACAAAGAGATAAGCTAGAGAAAAGTATAAGCTAAATTCGAAATACCAAACTAGCTGGATTACAGCTGAATATGAAATTATTAATCAAATGGGTTTGCAACTTATAAATTAATTGATCTATTGTGTTACAACTTTGGAGCCCTGCAATATCTAACTGCCTCATATAACTTGATTTCTAACGAAGTTGCATTAGCACAGAGCTTATCACTAATGGTAAAACAAGTCGGGACAGCAAAGAACAGGGAGTTAGTACTAGTAGCTACTGTTTTAAGCTGCAGGAGTTGGTACTAGTATTCTTTTTCTTCTTTTTTTTTTCAAAGAAAGAGTATACTGTTTATACAGCAATCAGAAGTTCCAAATATCAATTTCACTTAACCCCACGGGGTTGTCTCAGATGATCGGTTTGTGGCGCTTAAGACTTGCAACCTTAAGGTCACGGGTTCGATTCCCTGGACGCTCCGGGATTAAGTGGGCTACCATGCTCGGGGTATGCATGTATGAGTGTGCTAGTATGTCCTCCGGATTAGTCGAGGTGCGCGCAAGCTGGCCCGGACACCGGATTATAAAAAAAAAAAATATCAATTTCACTTATAATGTGTGAACAACATTGTTGAAGTCTTGAAGAAGACAACTTAGATCATTTCCAGCTATAATGTTGGTTTGAATATATCAGATCCCTTGCTAAAACCTTCTTTGCACTTGACAAATAAATGGTCAGTGCCTTTATCTTTTCCATGAATCTTTTATCTGCTGGAATGCTCCACTGAATTGGCAATCAGATACACCTCAGCAAGGTGATTTTACTGATACGGCACATTTTTGCATATGATCTGTGAATCAAATAGTTCTGTTTACAATGCATAATCAGGTTCTGTGAATCAAATACTTATGTTAAATAAGGATGCTAATGCTTAACCTGCCAAGTTTTAATCCCCTGGAAATTTTATAAAATGTAAGGGCAGTTTCTCAAAAATTATATAGTGCCCTAGTAAAATTTATTTACAAATTCACCCTATATGCAGGTAGAACACTTGCACTGCTAAAGAAAGGTAATCAATGTCAAGCTACCTAGAAACTTAATATCCTAGCTAATCCAACAGGTGACCAGGTGGGAGCCCTTCTTAAAATGGCATACATGGTATTAAAGAGATAAGTGGGGAAGCAACCTTAATACAGAGCCTGCATTTCATTGCATCTGCAAACTAAGATTTCCAATAAATATACATCTCTTTTCAGAAGTTAGATTTGTCAATTAGTAATATTAGATTTGACCAAAGGAGCTAACAAAAAAGTGTGAAGTGAGAACAAAGTTTTAACATCAAATAATCTCTTGAGAAGAAAGTTAAGCTTTCTTACAAAAAGCAACAGCTTTTGAAAAGTAAGAAAATTTAGCATGTTAATAAACTAAGATCAGCATTTTGAAAAACTGACCCCAAGAATCAAGTTTAGTTATCTGTAACTAAAATTTTCAAGTGAGCTAATTTATGAAATTAAAAAAATTATATTGATTGTTAATTAACCATACTTGAAAAGTAGTTGGCAATTGTACGGTTTAAGGTAGACTCACTTTATAACAACAGAATAGTACTCCTGACGGTGTGCTCAAATACATGAATGAGGTTATTATGTGCATATACTCTTGATGCCAGAAAGTGTTACAACCATGTTTCTTATTTAAACTCAGTATCTTTTTTGTATAAATAATATAACAGTCCATTATATTTGATTCATTTCTTGTTTGATGCATATCTATATCTATGTTTATGAAGAAGTTTAATTATAAATACAAGATTATATTATTACTCAGACAAAAACTTACATTAAAATTAAAATATATAACAATATCTATCACGGTAAGTTTTTTTTACCGATGCCCCCAACTTTGCTCTGTTAGAAGATACTTGAAACATCATCAAGATAAAAAAAAGAAAGGAGGGGAAGGGAAGGCGAAGAAACCAGAAGGATGTGAAAATTGTTAACTTGGTTTCAGACAGTAAAAGGCCAGGCTTCAGCTTTAGACAAGTGCTAGCTACTCTTCATGGTCAGCCTCTTCTATAGTTCTTATTGGCCTTTTTTCTTCGGTCAAGAGGGATTTTTCATGCATGCTATTGACATTTGATATCGGAATACGCGTAGAAGCCTTCTTCTCTGGCAACAGCTTCAAGATAATCCCTGTCGAGATGAGGAGTAGCCCTATCCCATGGAGTTCTGTAAGTGGCTTTGTAAATATCAAATATGATAACAGTAAAGTTACAGCCTTTCTCGCGGTTGTTATCTGCATGCCGGTATTGATTCAACCCCATAATTAGTATATTAATTGTTGAGATGAATAATGATACTAGCCGAAAGAAGACATTATTGTATGTCATTTTTATTAGTACAAAATGCATACATCTGTGAAGGAAACATAATATGGATTTGAGTGATTACTGACCACAGTTAACTTGCATAATGGAAAGAAGTTGTAATATTATTATATGTACCTAAGATATCTAACAAAAATATCAAATGCCTGGCTTAATCTTCATTGAGTTTGATGAATACATAAGGACATGTATGTACAGATCTTAAAGCCACAAAGATCAAGAGAATAAATTGTTTACCAGTGCAGTGTTGGCAGCCCCAAATATAGCAATCAGTAATAAAACAGAGACTTGTCCAATGAATGTGGCCATGGCTTCAAACACTAATACTCCATATACATATGGATGCTTCAACATGTAATCGTAAACAGGTCAGTAGTTTAATGACCAAATATACTCGTAAGAACACTTTGGAAGATACTGGTCCTCACATGTCAAATAATTTTCAGAACTAAGTATTGATACAAGTGGTTTTGAGCAAGTTCAGCCATTGTGACATAAAAAAAAAAATCCTTTGATGATATAACAGCTATGCTGTGAAGCCTATCATCTAATTTAAATGGGCACCGAAGAATATAATCAAGGTGAAGTCAATGTAGGGTAATGTTATCCATCTAGGTGCTTTCTCTGGGAAAACGAAAAGTACTTATTTTGCAGATTATAACAAACATTACTTAGACGGATGCAAAATGAAAATATTTTATTACTGCAAAACAAAACTTTCCTACACGGTTCTGCTGGTGGATTTGTAGAATTAAGAAAGTAGGCATTCAATCACTCCAATGTATGTCAGATGAGTTTTCCCAAAGAAAGGATTTTCGTGCAATTTGAAAATATTAAAATTTATTTACTACCAACGTAATTCTGGTTCAAAACATGATAGACACCTTCTTACTGAGTACTAAGGAAATCAAATAGAAAATTCACTTAATTTTTACCTGATAACAAGACTTCCATGCCGTGAACAATTCTCCAGTTAGAATCATAGGTGGAACTAGAAAGGGCAACCCAACCACTGTTGAACAAAATAGCATCTCCTTCTGCATATATAAAAGCACACAAGTCAGAACAAGAATTTTTATGTCAGGTAAATGCATCACACTTAGAATAATCGCCACCAGATGTTTGACCAACATTACCTGTGTGGTTTCAGGATTCATGGTAAAAATTGCTTCTTGCAGATTCCCCAGGAATGCATCCATTACAAGAGCACTGGTTACCATCACAACACCAATGACACTGAAATTCGGAGATGTATTGGCATCCGCTAATGTGAAGATGATCAAACCAACAACTAGAAGGAGAGCAGATATGTATTCACGGAGCGGGTACTTTCTTCTCAAACCAGGAATAAAAGCACCCATCACCATTACAGGAAGTACCTGTTGTAGGCCCATTTGGGGAAAAAAAACAATGGTATTAAAAATTTTGTTTCTGTTGTTACACTAATGAATAATTAATACTAATGACACCAAGAATTTAAATTTAAAATCATCAACATAAGTATAAGGAGAAATAGATACATGGTTGAAAAATGAAGAATACCTTTGTGGATTTAAACATAATCTGTGCTGGATAATTAAGAAAAGCTAAAGACCCTTTTGTTAATCCATGAGAGCCCATTAAAACAGCAGAGAGCTTAACATATGTTTTCCATGGGTTCACCATTTGCTTGGGGGTAAACCCCTGCACGTATAACAGCAATATGTACACAAAGCCTTGTACGAAAGTAAAATACCATCCATAGCTGAAATCCAATCAAAAAAGTTTTATAACAATCCAGATCAGGAAAATAAAATACATAATACAGTAGGGAAAAAAAGATAAGACTTTAACACACCTAAATTGTAGTCTATTGTATACATATTCCTGCAGAAAAAAGAAACAAACATCACTACCATGAAACCAGAAATACACTACAGATTTTCAAAAAGGGCTGAAATAATAAATAAGGTTTTCGATAAGTTCTCTGTAAACCCTCACAAAAATACAGAGCAGTCTGAACTCTGGAAATAAGGGGACATATGCACTCTGACAAACGCAGAATTTATATTTCAGGGGAGATCCAAGTTTAGCCATGATTTTTATACAGTATTTTGGCGTTCTTTAACTTTATAGAATTATAGTCTACGTGAAATTATAAATTTTAACATCTACTATGAAAATTGGAACCAAATAAGTGAAGAAAACAATTTTCAACCTAGTTGTTCCTTGTCCAACCTAATTTCACATAATAATATATCAACATTTCAAGATAAATATTGGTGTATATAGCCACCATAATAAGAACATTTCTCATTATTGTAGCAATGCAAAATAGTCTACGTATGTCTCACCATTCCTATCACCGTATTCTGCCTTATAACACTACCGCATATACAGAAGGAAAAATAAGAACCAAACCTCGCAAATTCCATTAACGAGATAACCAAAGAAGAAGCCTGAAGAGCAGATAATAAATTGCTGCCAGGTGGGTCTATCGGAAAGCGAAATCCAAAACAGATACCTAGCTTGATCTTCATTGCTCCTCATCTTGATTTCAGATCCCCGATCACTTGATCAAATTTTAATTATGTAAAACTAAAATGACTCGGATTGGCTCTTGAAATATATAATATAATATAGAGAATGATTCAGGGTGGGAAGTGGTTTATTACATTTACGTTACAATTTACATGCAAAAAGAAAAGAATGTAGAAATGAGTAAACTCATGCAACAATGCCTCTGTTCTCCTTTATATAAATTTTATTTATATTATTTATATGTATATACAAATATCTTTATTAAAACTTTCAAATAGGAGTACGTTGTATATACAGATAGATGTAGATCAGTGAGATTAGTTTGGTAGGGGTGAAGATTTGAGGAGGGAAAGGGAGGAAATTTTGGCATAATTTTCTGAGCAGTCAGCAAGTGTATAATTCATGTGCTTGGTTTCACGAGATAAACAAGAGTTGCTTCTCCACGATATACAAACCTTTAATTTTTCCATTTTTATAGGAAATAGTAATATTTTGTGATACAATGCCCTTTTTTTTTTTAATAAAATCGCACTTGCATTACACAATAAAATCAAGCTCCAAAGAGCGAACAAGGAAATTAGGTAGAGTGACATACCACTCCCCTACATCTGACATAGAATAAGTAGCTTGTGTTAGGACATGAGCTACATTATTCGCAGAACGAAAAGCAAAACTAAATAGCACCTGATTTATGTGCTTACTTAAACCAATACAATCAGTCACAATGGTATCAAACAGCGATCACCCTGGACTCCCATTACATGCATCAGCTAGAGCATAACAGTCTGTTTCAAATTCACAGTACATTTAACCTCGATTAATTATCCATGATAGTGCTTCTTTAAGGGCTATGGCTTCAGCTTCACGTGGTTTCCATGTACCAGGTAGCTTCAACGCTCGAGCTGCAACAAAACCACCTGTGTCATCCCTGATTACTGCTGCAATTCCAATTCCCCTCATAAACACTGCTGCATCCACATTTACTTGGAGCCATCCATTCGACGGTAGTGACCATACCCGATCTCCAAGCTTTCCTCTAATCTTCATACTCTCTTCTTTTGCCTGTGCTTCTGTCCAATCCTGCAGTAAACAGATAGCTGTATTTCTTACCCCAAACATAGAT
>PHNY01030056.1:14316-33730 GCA_003724115.2 Anethum foeniculum | reverse complement strand
TTAGAAAAAGAAAAAATTTAAAATTATTTATGTAGCTATGTTATAAATGAGCGTTAAAATGCGTGCCGAGCCCCCGTCCCCCAATGTATACTACTCAGGGGGACGGAGGGAGTATGATTTTAGTTCATTTTTTTTGGAATCAACGGCCAAGATTATTTGCAGTTTTTGTATTGTTCATCTATTATCCCAAGTAGCTAGCAGTTGACTTAAACTTTGTGTTTGCATTGCATGGTGCTTATTTATGTTACACCAGTAAACCATAAACAAAGCAACGCCAATTGAATCTAGCTAAGCAGGCTACTGATTTACTTTATTATCTATGAAATGTGAAATGCCGTTGAACGGTTAAAGCAAAGCTTGTTTCTACCCACCAACTGTATACAAACAATTAATCTAATCTGATTTTACAATAAATACATACCAAAACTTCGTTTTTCAGCTATCCCCTACCTAACATGGTAACGTTGCTATCTCTCTCACAGGAAAACCGTTCCAACTTTTCAAAAAAAAAAAAAAAAACAAAATTATCTGCATCACAGCTTATACTCATACCATTCCAGAGTGCATTAAATTTTAATGCATTCACTAAGCTAAATAGGTTAAAGTTAAAGAAAGAAAAATAAGACATTAGCTATTCGGCATTCATCTCCATTTTCGGTTTGTTTAATTCAGAGCTGTTGGACTAGTTTAGAAACACACACACACACAATGATCAATATGACACTGTTGGTTCGTTGCTATCATCAAATGTTACATTAGATTAATAGTCTATACATAGAATAAAGAACTAGAAAATCGTGAGAACCAAATGTTCTGCATTTGTCTCATAAAACGTTTGGTTCTCACGGTTTTCATTTCAACTTGAACGTATATTTTCAAAATTCAAATACATTAGCATATTAATCATAATTAATAAACATTAGAGATGGAAAAATGTAGTACTGATGAAGCTAGTTAGTCAGTCTGACTAATGTTGTTTTCCTCCTGATGATGAGTGAGACAATGATCAAGACCTACATGGTCGTCATCTTCCTGTTCTTTATGTAGAGTCAACAAACAAGGACGAGTTGAAGAGTTGGATGAGAAAGACAAATCAGAAATAGGAGACTCTGTTGTGACAGTTGCTGATGGTGAATCAAAAGAACTGTTACGTTCATTTTCACATGAGGATGATGTAGTTGGAGAAGAATAAGAAGAGTTGGAAGCGGAGAACTCGAGTGAAACCAACAAGTCGATGAAAGCTCCAATTATATAGACATGGTTGCTTTTACAGTTGAATTCTAAATACCAACTTAAAAGCTGATGAAGGGAGTCCCAATCATCGTTTATGTTGAAGCCACTTGCCTCCATAACTTCCTCCATTGATTTCTTGAAATCTTCGAATGGATCCCTCGAGTCCATTTCCGTTAACACTACTTTAGTATCATTACTTGTAACACAGTCATTTTTGTTAATAACATCATTGTTGTTGTTAGGCTTTGCTAGCTGATGGTGATCTCCGAGTAGACAACTAGTTGATTCTCCTATGTGATTATCGAAAAATAGCCTTTCCGTCGATGATCTCGCCCCTCGAATCACATTCTCTATTGACTGATCCAAACCTTTTTGAGAATATTCATCCTCTTCCAGCTCAACGGTACATAAACTAAGTTCATTATTAGTTGAAACCTCGCAAACGGATGAATTAATGAAGCTAGACTCTGCAGATACATAAACTGATTTCGTTAACGCTTCTTCTCGAAAAGACAGAGTCTTGGGGTTTCGACAACCATGTAGAAGAAGAAGAAGAAGAAGAGGGTGTTGGTTCTGTGGGTTTGAAAAGGAACGGAATAAGCTTCATTTTCTTAACCATTGAATATTGAATAGTGGAAATGATATTTTTGAACAATGTTATGGAATTGTTTTGGTGGGCATTAATGTGGGGACTCAGATGGATTTTAAATACATTAAATGCAATTTATGAAAGAGGAGGAAGAGCTGGAGAGGGGGTTGAATTGTGGGAGACTATTGTAAGATGAGAGAATGCACATGTATTATCCCAATAATATTTGGCACGACATTGATAATTTTCATTCCTAAAAATGATATGTAGACAGAAATAAATAACATTGAGGTGGTGTGGTAGGAACCGGCTATTGCTGCATGGTGTTTAAGTTTTGTTCGCATTTGCAACCCAATTTGGAGCTCCAAGAAGCCCGGTCTCTAGCCTCTAGGGCTGTGTGGCTCCGGTACGGGGACTCGACATTCAACAGAAATACTCCCTCCGTTTCAATGGTCGGACCTCCTTCAAGTAAAACCTTATTGATTGAAAGATCGTTGTAACGTATAATTGGTATTAACTTTTATGTCTTCTCTGAACTTGAAAGAAAGTAGGGTGAGGATATACCAACCCCCACACAAGACACTAATTTTGTCGAGCAAAGCTATCTTGGCAGATCATAAGCAACCTCTTTACAGGTTGTATGATAAAAAAATTTCATCAAGCCCACCACAAGAAAGAAAAAACAAATACAAGATATTAAAACATGAAGATAGGAGCGGTTACAATCTCATAACTTTATTGTTATAGTACTTGTTTCCTTTGAATGCTCAAGCTATCGTAATTGTTGGTAGCTGTTGGTTACTGCAACAAGTTGGTGAAGAATGACATTTAAATAAAATAATCCAAGCCTGCTCTGTATTTTAATAAGATTAATGCTACATATTTATAAAAAAAAAATTACAAAGATATTCCTAAATAATACATTTTTTTTTATAAGATTCATATTAATACAAGAGGAGTGGTCAATTTTCTTTATAAAAAAATAACTAATAATATATTGACAACTTCACAACATTTGGAACGATTTTGAAAATTCTGACATTTCTCTTTTAAAAATCCATATGCAGATTAGTGTTGGATGGTAGAAATATTCATATTATAGTAGTTCTGCTAAGTTGTTTGACTGGTTTGCCGAATAAAATATTTCCAATGTGTTATCGTGTACGTACTTTGAGTTGGAAGCTTAAGTTTTAGATTCTAGGTCAGCAAATGAATTTTTAAAAGAGAATTGTCAGAATTTTCAAAATCGTTCCAAATGTTGTGAAGTTGTTATTATATTATTAGTTATTTTTTTATAAAAGAAATTGATGAATAGTTAGAGCACACGCTTGCATAACATCACTAATTTAGAGCACACTAATCTGCAGTATTGTGAGCGTGTGCTTTAAGTTGATGAATAGTTAAAGACAGGGAGAGCACGGTTGGGTTTTAACCTAAAACCGAAATCGAAAATTCTCGATTTTTAAAATTAAAAATCGAAATCACAAACGAAATGGACTGTTTGGTTTCATTTTAAAATTATCGGATCATTTATAATCGGTTCGGTTTCGGTTTTAAAAACGCCTTAAATAAAAATGACAAAATGAAAATATTTACATAATTTTTTTGAACGTAGAAAATCTCTTAGTAGTACATATTATTACAATCTCAGGAAGAAAAATGTTCATACATGGTAAATTACAGCATGTAAGAGGAAATATAAAGGGGATGGGCAGCACACCTTAAGGATGAACAATGGACTATAATGAATATGATGCTAAACATATAATACATGGACAAAAGGACCTCCGAAAATTTTAAATGGAAAAAAAAAATATTCAGATATCCAAGGAGATGGTAATAAGCCATGCTTGAGATAAGAAAGGAAGGGCGAGGTTGTCAATAATTTACGTATAATTTAAAGAATAAAATATAAACAAGGTTATACAAATATGTACACTTTATTGAAAAACTAATATAAATGATGTAAAAATAATTTATATGTATATATGTATATATGTATATATTTATAGTATCGGATCGGTTCAGTTCCAACATATAACTGAAATCGCATAATCTGTTTCGGTTTCGCTTTTTATTTTTTCGGTTTCGAATCGGATCAGTTTTACACTGTTAGATTTTCATTAATTTTTAGCGGTTTCGGTTTCGGTTTCATTTCGATTTTTTGCTTGGCCCTAACTAAAGAAGTTACTACTAGTACGTATAATATTGCGTAACTTCTGCTATGTTGGAAATTGTTCAATTAACAGATGCACATTAGGGGTGTACGCGGTTCGGATCGGATCGGTTTTGGGGTAAAAGTCGAACCAAATCGCGAAGAGCGATTTTAAAAATTTTCATCCGTAACCGCATTTGAGGTTGCGATTAACCGCATCAATTGCGATTGCGAATTTGCGGTTATTGCGGTTCGGTTTGCGGTTCAACCATTTAATATAAAATATTAGGAATCACAAAAAAAAAAAAATTAAAACATTAATAAATTTAAGTTCCAGTTGCTTAATAAGTTAACATTCAAAGATATAAAATACAAAGTGTTCGCCTAATGAGTAAAAACTAATATAAATTGCAGGACTTCTTCAAACTCCGGTGCTTGGCTATCATGTTGTTCCTAACACTGTTAATAAAAAATAATGTAGTGTAGCGCAGCGAGAGTTTGAGACTTGAGAGGATAGGTAATTGACTAATTGGACTTGAAGTGATGGATTAGGTTTAAGTCATAACAAAAGTAACGTTAATTTATTAATCTTATAATATTAAATAATAATAAAATTAACAAAATAAATATGTTTAGTTATTAGTTTATATACTATAAAATATATTTTATTATAAATATATATTTGGCAGTTTGCGGTTGCAGCTGCGATTTTGCGATTTTCTAAAATATAAATCCGCATCCAAACCGCAAATAAGCGATTACTAAAATTTTCATCCGCAACCAACCCGCGTTTTGCGATTATTCGCAAAACGCGGTTCGGTTACGAGCAGTGCGAGCGGTTAATGCGGTTGAGCGGTTCGTCTATACACCCCTACCACATTATTGGTTTGAAGTGCTACATGGTACTATAAGGATAACATCGTCAATAATCAAGAAGACACTGGAGACGCAAGAATACTAGAATAGTGCCCCCAAATAGTTGTAATTTATGCCATGTCCTTCAACTTGGTCCCATGATAGCATGTGTCTAGGGCTGTAAATAAGCCGAACCGAGCCGAACTCTTAAGTGTTCATATTTTGGTTCGTTAAAAATATATCGAATTCGAACTCGAGCTCGAACTTTTATCGAATCAAATTTTTTGTTCGTGTATCGACTCACTAAGAAAAAAATTATTCGCGAACATGTTTACGAACTATAGTTCAACGAATAACTCATAAATATTGTTCACGAACTCTTGATAATAAACAAACAACTCAGTTTACGAGCTCGTTGTAACGGTTCCTGAATATTTGCATATGTTTCACTTATTTCTTTCAAAAAAATGAAAAAAATATGATATAAAAATTTTAAAACTCTTATCAACCAAACAAATAACTTTGACCGTTCAACATTCTGATTTTGAATAAATTACACAAACTAATTGAATACATAAACACAAGTTACATAAAATAGTTGGATTATACTAGCATGTATTATAATTTAAATCCTATAAATATAAAATATTTATAAATTGAATAAAAAATAATAAATGGGTTACTTAAATTAATAAATTTATTTGCAGGTAAATATATACATAATTATTCACCAATATTATGTCATAAGCATATATCATAACTTGTTTACGAGCATATATAAATATTAATTCATATATTTATTCACAAGATATATCAACGAGTATATTCCTAAACTATATTAACAATCTTGTTCACAAACATTGTAATCGAACTTATTCGCGAACTTTCAAGCCGAACTATGTTAAACTCAAGTTTGACTCGTTTACAAATCGAACCTTGAAATTTTGTTCATGTTTGACTCGTTTACAAATCGAACCAAACTTGAGCCGAACTTTTTTCGAACCGGACACTGAATTATTCGTCATTTACCGCCCTCCATGTGTCTGATACAGTTTCACAAACCACGCACACACTAGTAGGATATGAAGGGCTTCCCAGAAGCTTTATTGACTGCACTCTTGGATAATTTTACACAGGTCTGACTAGCTTATAAATAAGCTGATACGCTTATGGGCTTTCAAATAATTAGGTGTTTGGCTTGAAAAAAGTTCGGTTCACAAAATATTAATATTTAATTATTTATATAACATGATTCGCAAAATAAACTATTGATCCGTCAATTTTTTCCTTTTTTTCGTTTTTGTGCATCGGTGCATGTACTCTAAGACATTACTTGAACTTAAAGCATTGGAAACTGATTTCAGAAAGGTTCATTAGTTCTAAACTACATATAACCAGTAAACAAATGTTTTTTTACTAGCATTTTCTTATGATTTTAGTTTCATTGTCCCATGAAGTGAAGTCTTTACAAAATCCTTGATAACTGAATATAGAAATCAAATGTCGAGATCGAATGAATTGATACAAGCAAGAAATCCATTAAACAAAACAAACAGCATTATCTTCACAGTTCAGCATGTAGAGGACTCTTCTGGAATTAACCATGAACATTAGACATTCTTAATTTCCAGGATCAGCACTGTTTTACAAACTTCTTTTGTTTGTCCTTCATAACAATATGATCCTGATCTAAAAACAAGTACCTTCAGGAGGCTGGACTAGCTTGCGATTGTATGGAGCTGCCATCTCTTTCTTCAGCTGTATCAGTATATCTTCCATGGTGTACTCTCTCTGCCAATTAGACAGTATTCCGAACTTTTTGACTTCCACCTATAGAAGAATTAGTTACATACATACAGCAGAACAGTTAATATTCGACTTGTTCAAATAAAGCTTAACTACTTATTCAGAAAAACACTGCTACACGTCAACTACTTTGTTCGAGTGTACTTTTCATGCAAATTATGAAAATCAAAGGAGAGAACCATGTGCCCTGAATTTATACAATTATACCTAATATACACCAATATGACATTAGGTTATTTTAAATAGAAAAATTGTATTTAGATTACCAAAGAACACACTCAAAGTCAGCAGAAAATTCTTGGCAAGTTATCAGCCAACCCTTCAAGAAGAGGGATACTCTATATACCATCCCAGTTCATAATAACATGATAGTGTTTATTCTTCTTCTTTCCCTTTTTATTAAGGCAGCATAAGCATATGCAGAAGATCACATGTAAAAAGGTCAATTGCAATAAATTAAAGGAACCATACTGCTATCTAATAAAAGCTATTTTTGGGACTTGACCTAACCAAATTATAGTTCACACAAGTAGAAAATTAGTATCAACAAAATGCAAGTTGCTTAAATAGATTGATAGACACCAAAGAATTAGGGCTAAAGAGAACAACCAAGTTTTAACAAATGAGTTATATATATTAGACCGCTAGTTACATAACAATTGCCAAAGAAATCATAAGATGATACCGATAATAATGACTGTCAGAACTTTCTTCGATTCTGGCAGATTTGGATAAAGTCAATATATACCCTACATTTTAGGAGTACTCACGGTGAGGTGAGGTCTATTCTGAATAAGGATAGCAGTGTTGTATCATAACTCTTAAGCATTTGTCAGCTCAAGACCATTTTGACAAACAAAAATCGCATGTCATATCTTGTATTGTTCCCCATCAAACACTTCCCAAATTTTCAAGGTTAAAGAGAATGGAGTAGCAATTCTCTTAAGGATGCAAATAAATAAATACTTAAAACTTATTATGTTATAATAGAAAACATCACTAGTAAAGCTTAGTCTGTTTTACGGATCATGTACAACCTTCAGTTAATCAGGATCCAATCTACTCCTAACCCTCAGGCCTCGATCAATTAATATAGTGAGTAGAGAAAGATCACCTGTGCACAAGAGAAATGATTAGGACACCTAATGTGACTACCAATATTATAATTAGTTTTTACCAACTCCTACACTCGATACCTCCTTTAATCCTGTGCTTTCCTTTTTAGCCTCTTGTGTAGTAATGTGGAAATGCACGTGTAACTATTTCAGCTAGAATGTTAGTAATTCCGTTATCTGTTTGTTTATACTGTCCTACATCTCCTGCCATTTGCTTTAAGATTTTAGGTGATGTTCATCTTCACCCTTTAATAATGTTCGAGCAAAAAGGTCGTTGAGTTGAGGCTGAGACACTTGAGTCAAAGCCGAATGACTCTTGTTTAAATTGTTGAGTTGGGTTGAGACACTTGAGTTAAAGTTAAATGAGTAGAATTGAGACACTTGAGTCAAAGGTCAATGAATCTTGTATAAATTGTTAACTTGAGTTAAGTCGAGAGACTTAAGTTAAAGTCCAATGAATCCTTTATTAATTATTAAACATTACAGCAAACAGGAAGAGATAAATGCATTTAACTGGAAAATGAAGAGCAACATCAAATTAGAACATTCATATGTACCACTCCAGTTTCGTGGTTCACACAAGTCAGGTTGATCCGAGAATGGAAACGGACAGTTGGTGGCTTCTCAGGGTAATCTTTGTCACAGAAAAGCTTTAACTGATATATACGACCTTCGTGTACAGACTGAAATAAGGTAGACAATTGCAGTATTAAGATAGTTATGTGAAAGGAGGCAAATAAATATTTCAAAAAGTATGAAGAGAATAAAAGACCCTCTCTTGTTCACATGCATTTCAATTGTAATTTTAAATATCTAATAGATACATCGTTACACAGAAATTGGAGAGTAGAACTGCATCAGCTTTCAGAATATATACAAAAATACGCTCCAAGTGATAATCAAAATTCAGAAACCAATACAGTATAATCCTGGTTCTTTAGTTAGGGGTATAACGCAAGCTGCAATCTTAAAGCAGGACTTTTAATACTCTATACAACACCATGCAAATTTTAGACTAGTAATTAGCTAGAAGGAACTCATCAGAAGTGTTGGATGTATTTTTATTTTCGAAAACCGACAAGGCGCAGAAAATATTACTCCCGTTATTAAGCATAAGCTAAAACAAATATATAGAATTATGCACAAAGAAATTGGCTGAATGTAAAGATGTACCACAATATTAAGGAAATAAGAAGTTAAAAATGCAAATTGAGTTTTCAGTAGCGTTTATCTTCGTCTATAACAAAACGTCAGGCAGTTTAACTTCGTGCTTGGAGTTGGCAGTGACCAAATTGGACCACAGCATAACATGCACATGGAGTAAGAGTTTAATTCATCAGAATCTTAAACTTTACATATATGTAACATTTTTACAACTCACAACTACAGATCAGTATTTTAGGTTTTCACTTGTAAAACACGTCAAAACAAAGACTTATGTTAACACACAGTATTCTTCTTTAATATTCCAGTATCCGAGTACTAGCTGGTTCACCTGGTTAAAATTAACAACTACGCATAACATCTCCATCTCTATGTACATATAGTTCTAAGAGGTTGAAAAAGTGCTATATATCTTAAAGAAATAAAAACACACTCACGTTATGAGGACCAATTATGGTTCCCGTCCAAGAGCGCATGTAAATATCATCTCCATCATCCATTCCATAGCTCACAGTACCGTCACCAATACCCTTTTCTCCACGTTCAAGCTCCTCCAGCAATCTGAAATTACGAGGGACTGCAAGACAACTGATAAACTTGAGAAGCTAAACTCAAAGTAATTATGATGAAGTCTAGAATGTTGACAAGTAACTACTATAGGCAAATGAAGCTAAAAATATCACAGCAGGTAAGAATATCCCAACCATTACATCACAACTGAAATGAACTCATATCTACCCATGTATCTAAATTATTGTTATATAATAAGAACCTTATCTAACCGTTAATCATCTTCGGTCCATTACTATTACGAACACCTAAAACCTATCTACACATCTAATAACCTCGTAAGCATATGAAACTAGGCAACAACATACAGTACACATGACAGAGTAACACAATACTCTTTGACCTACAGCCGAAGCTGCTATATGTGTGCAAGTAATAGGGATCAAATTGAGAACATACTAGCAAATCGAAAGATCGACATCCACACAAGACCATAAGAAATTATACAAACAGAAAAGCGTGGTATCATAACAAATCCACCATAAAGAAACCCAATAGTAACTCTAATTTGATAAACACATGGTATATGTTGATTATTAGTTAGTAAAAATTAGTAGCAACAAGTAATAATATAAGAAAAATTGACAAGTTGCAGGGGATAAAAAGTGAGATTAAAGAGTAAAGTGCATAATATGTAATGAAATGAAACGATGATAATAAAAAGAGAGTTGAAAAAAGAAACTTACCGACCACGCTGGATCCACCAGAACCTAACGTCATGGAATGGAGGGGTTGGATTAGTAGTAGTGTAGTTAGAGATTAGATCGATGATTTAAAGGAGTTGAACAGGGAAAGGAGACGACGACGACGAACAAGAAGAAGAACAGGAGAAAAGAAAATAATAAAGGGATGATGTACCGAGGGGAGGGGTATGGTGGGGAATAAAGTGTTTTTTGGGGTTAGCTTACATTTGCAGCCTCCCCTCCCTTTCCATTATTCTTACTTTTCTTTTTTTTCTTTTTTTTTAATAATATTTAAATTAATTAAAAATCTATATTATTTTTTAAATTTGAAGTTTAGTATTCAGTTGTTAATTTATTATTTTTATATTAGACCAAAAAATACAATATACACACATCTTTAGAATTTTATTTAAATATTACTGAAATGGGTTTAGTTTATTAGAAGTTCGATAGTTGTATGTCGATAGCTGCCGTACATATTTTTTGATACTTGCATTTCAATACTTTAGCCTTGATGGAGAAACACCTCCTTCCCTGTGGGCCTAAAGTTCAATTGGGTTCTTGTAGAACGAACAAAACTCACACATCTCTAATTATGACCAAGCCAGTCTGGATAGCTATGACCAATCGTAATGACCAGTCTAGATAACTACAATTAGTCGTAATGATCAGTCTGGATAATTATGACCAGCCATAATGATAACTACGATCAGTTGGAGGACGATCATCTTCTTCCACAATCAAAGTATATCATATCCCCGAATATCTCTAATTATCCGGTAATTGAGAAGAATTCAGCTATAAAAGTCACAGTTTGCACAAAGCAACACACACAATTATTCATACATTTTCTCATAAGTTCTTGCGTTCTTTGAAAACCTATTACGACCAAATTACTGATTCTCACACCGGAGGTGAATTGGGGGGAAATTCCTCGCATTCTCTTCCTTGCAGGTCTGACCGAAGACAGCATTAGGGATCCGCCCTGCAAAAATTTGGTTCCAACATTTGGCGCCATCCGTGGAAAATCGCAAGCAAGCTTTTGAGAAATCAAAATAATGACAAATACACCAGATAACATCGATGGACCACCACCAGATTTCACTGACCCCCTAATTGGCCAAAGTTCAAGGCAACCACCTATAACCCCAAGAAACCTCAACTCTAATCTTGAGGTGGAGGGAGACTTGTTGCCCACACCCGAAGAACATGCCCTCCTACGGAAGATGAGAGCCGAAAAAATTGCCAAGGACAAAGAAAAATCCTCGGACCAAGCTAATATAGAAGCCCAAGCAAGGACAAAAAAGAAAGAAGCTGACACTTTTAAATTAAAGGCGATCAAGCTCCTTCGAGAGGAGCTCGAATTTGAAGAAAATGTTCTACGACCGTCCTTAGAAGAGACAGAGGCCCAGTGGGCCACAAGCTCCCAAAGAGAAAAACGTGCTCATAATGAGGAAGACGAGTCTATGGACTCTGACTCACACCATTGAAAAGGAAAGTCGAAAGTCGTACTAACTTTAGAATCCGAAGAAGAACAAGATGTTTTGTCCCAAACAAGGTTAAACGGAATTGAAAAAGCCATGTTAGGAGATAGAAAATTCGATCGCGAACCAATCGTGACTAAAATCGAACAATACAGGCCTCTCCTAGCGAAGAGAAATAATTTCCAAAAATGATGGAGTTTAATGGTAAGAGAGATTCTGAAGACCATTGTGACAAGTACGAATTACTGATGGTCAGCATGGGGCACAACAATACCATGTTGTTTAAAATGTTTAAAACCTACTTAAAAGGCTCGGCTTCGATGTGGTAGCTCTTCGGACTAGATCCAAAAGCTCCTACGAACAATTGAAGAGGAAGTTCCTGAGGTATTACTCCCACTTGTGCCAAAGGGAGAAAGACATGGAGACTTTAATCCACTACAGATAAAAACAGAATGAGGACAAACAGAATGAGGACTTGAGAGATTACCTGGCTCGGTTCAATAAGGTTGCGGGGTTGGTTACTAATTTGGAAAAAATCAAAGCCATGGGATTCTTGATAGCTAAAATGGATCCAATAAAAGATAAGAAGCTTTTATCCTCTCTTTACGATTTCCCTCATAAGTCACCCAATGATATATATGAGGGGAGAGAGTATCCTAAGGAAGATGGAACCCATAGGGGGGTACAAAGATTCCCGAAAGGAGGACGGTAGAAAACAATCCAACAAGCACGAATACTTTCGGGGAAGTGAGGAGGACGATCGTAAGTTCGAGTCTAAAAATACCGACAGATGAGCCTAGAGGCGCAGAGATAGAGATTCGATGGCGTTCACTCTCTTAAAGCGTCAGCCTCCAATATTCTCAATGAGATCGAAGGAAAACCAGGGTTCGTTTGACCAACAAAGCTGAGAGCTCCAAATCACAAGAAAAATCCCGAAAAATATTGTGATTACCATAAAGATAAAGGCCACAATAGGAAAAAATGTTATCACCTAAAAAAGTTGATTGAAAAGATGATCAAGGCGGGTGAACTGAACCACTTTGTCAAAGATTTGAGAGATAAACTGGGCCCAATAGAAGACTATGAAACTGAAGATAGAGAAGGATACAGTGGAAGTCGAGACAATTTTTGGGGGTAGTATTCTGTATAAGGATAGTAAAACTGCGAAAAAGAAATACGCCAGACATGTATACAATCTTTATCAATTCAATTCGGCTAAGCAACCCGTTCACATTAGCTTCACTGAGGATGATTATGAAGATGTTATTTACCTACATGAAGACCCTTTAGTCATTAATCCTGTGATAGGACAGAACAAAATCTGGAAAGTGCTGGTAGATGAAGGTAGTTTGATAAACATCCTCTTTCACTAAAATTACGGCAAAATGAACTTAAGAGGCGAATAATTGGAGTCGTGTCACGAAGGCCCACTTTTTGACTTCGGAGGAAATTCTATTCAAATAGAAAGTATGATCACTTTATTTGTACTATTGGGAAGATTGCCATATATTGCTGAAAAACAGGTCAAGTTCTATGTGGTCCAAGTGGAAAGCCCTTATAACGCCATCTTAGGAAGGACTCTGTTGGCCCCCTTTCAAGCTGTAGCATCCGTTCCCCATCTGAAGCTCAAGTTTCCAACCGAAAAGGGTGTTGGTAAAATGAGAGGTGACCAAAAAATAGCTCGGATAATAATATTTGAAGACCCGAAGATATGCCAGGTTTAGATCCCAAGACGGCTAAACATTGTCTCAATGTGCAGCCCGAGGCCAAACCCGTAAAGCAGAAAAAAATTGCTATCGAAAGCTACAGCCAAATTGGGAGGGGCCCTATAAGGTGATTGAAGCGGTTCAGCCTACTACCTATAAATTAGAAGGCCTTGGTGGGAACTTAATAAAAAACCCTTGGCATGCCACCTGTCTACGCAAGTATTACCAGTAAGACTGACTTAAGACTACTTATGTAGTTCTTTAATAAGTTATTTTACTTAATGAGTTGTTCCAATTCCGTAAAAGGACGAAGAACTGTAATTAAGTTTCTTTACTATTATGAATAAATACACTAGTCTTTGCTTGTTACATTTGTTTCATTTAAGTTAAGTACGTTATAAAGTACCATAGAGAAACTCTCCTTGATTGGTTGAATAAAAATTCTCCACAAGTTCAACAAACAAAGAGTATATCTAAGGGAACAACCCGAAGAAAATAAACACTTGTTCGCACAATTTAAAACTTTTATAACGAGTCTTTAAGACATAAGCCACTATCTTCGGGATTAGGCGATCAAATTGAACCTAACAATTAAAATTTTTGAAGATGGCATGCTTAGTCCCTTAAAATCTAGGGGCAAAAATAGCAATAAAATATTTTCTAATTATTCCAGGGTAAATATTAAAACTGAAGAGGCATAAAATAAAGAATCACGAATAAAACGATATCGACGAAGACACGCATATAGTATGTATAGGCAAAATAAATGAAGGGACTATTGGATTTTGAACTCAATTGTTGTCAGTTTAAAAATTGATGGTTATGATAAGAAATGATTCGTGTTCAACGGTATGGATGAGTTTAGGTATCTCGAGGTTGGGACGACTGTCATTATTAAAGTGTCACAGAATCCCAAGCGTGGGTTTTCATGTTTATCACAGCGGCTATAGTCCAAGGCTTAGGCCAAAGTTGGATTTCATTTTTTGCTCTTGGAACGGCCTATTTCAGCCAACCGAAGAACAGGGACATGTTGGAGGAATACCTCCTTCAGCCCAATGGGCCTAAAGTTCAATTGGGTTCTTGTAGGCCGAAAAAAGCTTACACAGGCCCAATCTATGACCAAGCCAGTTTGGATACCTACGACCAGTCGTAATGACAACGGTGATTATGATCAGTCTGGATAATTATGACCAGTAGTAATGATAACTACGACCAGTTGGAGGACGATCGTCTTCCTCCATAATCAAAGGGTATCATATCCCCGTATATTTCTAATTATCCGGTAATTGAGGAGAATTCAACTATAAATAGTCATAGGTTGCACAAATAATTCACACAATTATTCATATCTTTTCTCATAAGTTCTTGCATTCCTTAAAAACCTATTCCGACCAAATTACTGATTCCCACACTGGAGGTGAACCGGGGGTAAAATCCTTCGCTTTTCTTCCTTGTAGATCTCATTGAAGACAGCACTAGGGATCCACCCTGCAGAAATTTGGTTCCAACAAACTTATTATTTGGATCTAAAATAATAATATAAACAGAGTTTAGGACCTAATCAAAAATACTGCGGCCTTTAGGGAACATGTTTTAAATAAAAGACTTAAAACACGTGTAATTATTTAATTAAAACACATATCTAGAATTCTATTTACTTTAAAACATATTTTCGTGATTTATTATTTTAAAGTTTCATTTTAATTATATTATTCATAAAAAATAAATATCAAAAAGGTAAAAAACATAAATAGATAAATATTAAAAATAACTTGTGCGTTAGACATGATTTAATAGTAATTTTAAATTCCGACATATTGAAAATTTTGATCGATCAGTGGGAAGGTCGATACTTGGACCGCTTACGGGGTATAAATATATTAAAATTTTATAAAAAATAGAAAAATAAGAAAATGAAAAATGAGGAAAACATAAAATAAGCTGAAAAATATAAGAAAAATATAAAATAAGCTACTAACATGTTGAGTAAGATTGAAGCTGTATTAGCTAATTCAACAATATGAGGATGATAACTCAATAATTAAATTAGGATTTGCAAATAATACTATATCCACAATAATCTATCCAGAATGAAGACTTGGTATATATAAAAGAATTGTGTTAGCTATAGTGAAGAAGCCTTCAACAGTGTACCGGAAAAAACTTATTAATATGTTTATTAATATGTTCAGGCAACAGTAAAATAAAGGGTTGAAAATATTCGAAGCGGCTTTTAGATTCAATGTGAAAATTGAAAGATTTCAGCAAAATGTCAATGTATAGATGCTAACTTAATAATGATCTTCAGAAATAGATACGAATATCATGAGCGGAGTTAGTTGTTTAGTGAATCAGACCAATATATTTGGTGTCAACGACTTGCAAAAGGAACAAGAAATATTTATATAGGCTAAAGAATAATTTGAATACCAATATATGAAGACTGTTAAGTATTGAAATGATTTGAAGACTTAAAGATTGATCTGACTTGAGAAAGACTGAAAACGTGGAGGAACAAGAAATATTTATTTATATGGGCTAAGTTTTAGGACTTACAAAAATGGCTAAAACTTAAGGGAATGAAATAATTCTAAATACAAGAAAGTCAAGGGGTGATATTGATCACACTGATATCCTTAAATCATATTTGACATGCATGGATGAATATTCAAATTATTAGAATACATGAACGGTGAAATTGACCAAGTTTTGACTTTCAACGAAGTCAAAATTTCCAATCACGAGTTTGGTATGAAAATTTGTAAAGCATAAATGTAATGTAATATGTAATAGAAGGATAATAACTCAACTTAGGATAAGAATCAGAAATATAATATTAACTATGAAGCATAGGAATCCAGAAGATCAACTGAAGGAAAAATACAAAGAATCAAAACATGGAAGTAAAGCTTGAAGTCTGTTGAGGAGTCATAGAAAAAAGTTCATTCTTATGATCATGCCTCTATGAAGAATAAATGTCAGAAGACTCCATGCTACATAAATGAATTTGATTTTGAAGTATTACAGATCACAGGATTTCAGTGGATTGAAGCAATGAAGCAACTGCAAGGTCAAATCAACTTAAGGTCTACAAAGAGATTAATATTTGACTTTCAGTGTTAGCCATCTGTGAACTAGACCACTGCACTAGGTGTCAACACTCCTTGAAATGAGAATATTGATCTATCAGAAGAATCAAGTTGAAGACATAAAGGAATTGATGCACTGAGAGAAACAAAAGTTCAAATGAAAGCTTGCTGGAAAGTTTTTAAGTCAAAGAGATGACTCCTGTCGCCACTTGGATTCAAGGCTTGATCCTTGTAGCCTCTTGGCTTCAAGGACAAGTCCTTGTCGTCTCTTGGCTTCAGGACTTTGATTGCTGTCGCCTCTTAGGCTTAACCTTCAACTCATGTCTCCTCTTAGAGATTACAAAGGAAGTTTAAGTTACCTCTTAACTTCCAGGACATGGTTTAAGTCACCTCTTAGCTATTAAAAGAAAGTTTGTCGCCACTTAACTCCTATCGCCTCTAAGGACTTGGCAACTACAAGATTTGTGAAGCACTTCATGTAGACCTGGTTTTGCCACGTGTAAAGTGAAATTTAAGTCCATACAAAACCAACATAATGGATTCAATTCATTCATTCGTCTTCCTCAGCTGCCAACTACATTTACGAGAGCTCCATTAAAGCTATATCTTTATAAAAGCTTGTAATTGTACTGTTATGCTGTTGAATTCATTGTAGTTAATCATTCATTGATTAGAGTGTAGCAAACTCAAGGTTTATATTAATCAAATGATATATTCCTCGACTTGTTTGTGTTTATTTCGATTACGTAACTAAACGAAGAACTCGAAAAGAAATTGAAATAATTGTAAGTATTGTATTCAACCCCCCTTCTACAATAGTTTGGGACCTAACAATTGGTATCAGAGCTTGTTGATTGATATACAAATCAAGATCCCGGTGAATTTGGACCAAGCAAACAAGTTATTGAAAAATTTCTCAAAATTTTTTAATTTTCAAAATTTTCAATTCTAGAAATCTTTGAATCTTAAATAATTTTATTCCTCCAACAAAGATGAGTAACCAGAAGATTGGTAGTATCAAGGTTCCCCCTTTGACAGAGACAATTACAATCTATACAAGAGAAAGATGATTCTGTACATTAAAGCTTCAAATCCACTGTATGAGAGAATATTATAGAATGGTCCGTATGTACCAATAGATGTAGTGCCTGAATCAACGACCATTGAAAGAGTACGAATCCCAAGAACTTCTACTCCCAAAGATCCCTCCAGATACACGGAAACTGGTAAGGACCTAATGAGATTGGATACAAGCTTACAACTCATAATAGTGGAAGCAATGGATACATATATGAGTCATCAAATTATGAGTTCTCTCAGTGCAAAGGAAATGTGGGATACAATGGAACTACTAATGGAATGAACTGCAGAAGTGAAGGAGAATAGGTTAGATATTCTAACGTCTCAATACGAAGCTTTTAAGTCTCAACCCGGAGAAAAGTTATCTTCAGTTTTTGAAAGATATACTAAGCTGTTAAGCGAGTTGAAATTACAGGGAAAGACTTATCCCCTCCGTGAGACAAACAGGAAGTTCATGTTGACTCAACCGCACTACCTCGAGCAAAAGAATACATCCATTAGGAAAAGGCTGGATTTTGTAACAATGCCCCTGGATGTGATCTATGGAAAATTGAAGACATACGAGCTAGAGCAAGCACAAAGAGCCATAATCTATGGTTCAGGTTCTGTAGACAACAATAACACAGCACTTGCAAAAACCACTGCTTTGGTTGCCCTTGAGACTGAAATTTCTGAAACAAAAGTGGCATCCTCTAAAGCTGGAAAAGAACTGGTAATAGCTGAAGTTGGAATTGATCCTGAGGAAGAAAGTGAATTCTATACATAGGAGGAGCTTGAAGAGCTAGCTGATGAGTCAATGGCTTATACGGCTTCTAGATTCAAGCATGTACGCTTCAGGACGAATCCCAACTACAAAACCAAGAGCTCAGTGGCTAGATATTCAAGAGGAAGCTATTCGTCAGGGAACAGCTCTAGAGGAGGCTACAATTCAAAATGGGTTGACCGAAGTAAGACAAGATGTTACAACTGCAATGAACTCGGGCATTTCACAACTGATTGCAGGAAGCCTAAGCAAGCAACTGGAAGAAAGAAAGGGTATGAAAAGAAAGAAACTTATGAAGATCTGAGGAGGCAAAATGAGAAGCTGATATAGAAATTGAATGCCTTGGTGGCAAAGCAGAAAGGGAAAGCTTACATAGCTGAAGGAAAAAGCTGGGATGACACTGACTCTGATGAAGATGAAGAGTATGGAAATCTTGCACTTATGGCAGAATCTTCAGAGGAATCAGCACAATCATCACAGGTTCCTATTCTAACCTCTGTTGACATGTCTATTACTGAGTATCAGGAAACTGTTCAAGATATGAGTGTAGAATTGCTTAAGATTCATACAAGCATGCTAGCATATGAAATGGAAAATGCTAAGTTAGTTCAAAAGATCACCAAACTAGAATCTAAAAATGAAGACCTAAGCTTGCTTGTAGTTTCTGTAGAAGATCTTAAATAGAAAAATGAGTACTTAGAAAACAAAGTCAAGTGCAATGATGAAATAGAAACAATTCTTAGGAATCAGGTTGCAGAGTTAGAATTAAAGCTAAAAGCTTTTCAGACATCCGCTAGGACTGCCAAAGAGATCATAGATAATCAAGAACTTAGCACTAAAGTGGCTATATGTTTTGATTACTCTAAGAAAGCTGGCAAGAGACATGTTGGTTTTTCTGAGATCCCTGTTTTTGTCAAGGAATCAATACCACATGTCATCAAGGATGTAGAGTCCCCAGTTTTTGTCAAACCAGTTTCAGATGCCCCTAGATGAACAAAGTTTGTTAATCAAGGAAGAGTTGCTTGTTGAGGAATTGAAAAAGAAGGTAGAAGAGGATTCCCCTGAAACACCTAAGGCTTCAGTTAAAAATGATAAATCTAAAACTGAACAAGGTAATCAGGT
>PHNY01030011.1:12373-29550 GCA_003724115.2 Anethum foeniculum | reverse complement strand
AGATACGTAGGCATCTCGTAAGGACCGACTAGTCTCGAACACGAGTGCAGCCATTCAAGCTCGAAGCTCACAAACCCTAGCATTAATTACAAACGAAACGATAGTTTTTATTCCACAACACCAGGCTATATATATAGCCGTTTAATTGCTCAATAAAAGTAGGTTGTTCATCTGTATCTCATATCATAAATATGTTAACAAATGGTTTCAGAGCCTACCATAGACGCTTGATACATACGGAGCAGTAGCCTTCATTGTTTTAGTGTAAATATGGGAACTGATAATGGCTTTGTGCAACCAGCAATTCCTAAATTTGATGGGCATTATGATCACTGGTGTATGCTTATAGAGAATTTTCTGAGATCCAAGAAGTACTGGAGTGTAATATAGGATGGCATTCCTACCACAGCAGCGAAAGAGAAACCAACTGAAGCAGAGAGAGGAAAGCAATTGACGAGGCAAAATTGAGAGACATGAAAGCAAAGAAGTATCTTTTCCAGGCTATTGATCGATCAATTTTGGAAACAATCTTGGACAAGGAGACATCCAAAAGTATTTGGGACTTTTTGAAGAAAAAGTATCAAGGAACGGTACGGGTGCAACGGGCACAACGTCAGGCACTTCAAAAGGAGTATGAGGTGCTAACTATAAATGAAGGAGAATCAGTCAATGAGTATTTTGGTCGTACACTCACTATAGTCAACAAGTTAAGAGCCATCAAAGCAAACATAATGGATACGATGTAATTGAAAAGTTTTTACGATCCATAACGCCTAAGTTCACCTATGTTGTGTGTTCTATTGAGGAGTCAAAAGATCTGGATACTATGACCATCGATGAGTTACAAAGTAGTCTTCTTATGCATGAACAGAGAATGAAATCTCAAGTTGGGGATAGAACACGCATTGAAGGTTACTTTTGGGGAGTCATCAGACGAGGTCGAGGTGGAATGCGAGGATGTGGACGTGGTGGAGGTAGACATATTTTCGACAAATCCACCATTGAATGTTACAATTGTTATAAACTTGGACATTTTGCATATGAATGCCCTAATAAGGATTCATCTAAAAAAGCAAACTATGTGAAAGGTAGTGAGAAATGTTGGTGATGGCATATGTAAAGGATAAAGAAGTTTGCAAAGACGAATCTTGGTTTTTAGACTCTGGATGTAGCAATCATATGTGTGGGAAATGCATTTTATTTTCTGATCTTGATGAAAGCTTTAGAGAGAAAGTGAAATGGGGGGTTAACTCGAACATGGATGTATTAGGAAAAGGTACGATACACATTTTAGTGAATGATTTCATTCAAATCATTACTGGTGTCTATTATATTCCAGGGTTGGAAAATATTCTACTAAGTGTTGGACAACTTATTGAAAAGGGACTCGAAATTCTCATTAAACAAGGTGCATGCAAAATTTATCATCCTGAGAAAAGGCTAATTATAGAGATCCCAATGTCCTCAAATCGGATGTTCAAGTTGTTTGCTATAGCAAAATTAAAGGAGGAGAAATGTTTCAATTCTTTAGTTTATGATCTTGCTCAACTTTGGCACTGTAGGTATGGCCATTTAAGCTTTAGTGGTCTGAATACACTCCAGCGGAAGGGAATGGTGGAGGGGCTGCCATGTTTTGATACTTCTGCAAGAACATGTGATGATTTCCTAGTGGGCAATCAACAAAGGAATCCAATCCCAAGAGAGAGTACGTGGAGAGCTTCTAAGGTCCTTCAACTGGTATATGCTGACATATACGGACCAATTACTCCTATGTCCAACAGCAATAAAAGATTCCTAATCACCTTTATAGATGATTATAGTCGTAAAGTTTGGGTATATTTTTTGGCTAAAAAATCTGAAGCATTTTTAGTATTTAAGCAATATAAAAAGCATGTTGAGAAGGAGAGTAATCTAGATATAAAATGACTTCGTATTGATCGTGGTGGTGTATTCACATCATCTGAGTTTAATAAATTTTGTGTTACAAATGGTATAAGAAGACAACTGACAGTTGCATATAGACTTCGGCAAAATGGAGTAGCCGAGCGAAAAAATAGGACCATCATGAATATGGTTCGCAGCATGCATTCAGCAAAGAAGGTACCTAAAACATTATGGGCATAAGCTGTGAATTGGACAGTTTATATTCTTAATAGAAGCCCTACATTTGTGATAAAGAAAAAATGTCCTGAATATGCTTGGAGTGGACTTCTGCCATCAATTTCTCACTTCAGAGTGTTTGGATGTGTGGCTCACGTCTACATTCCTGATTGCAAAAGAAAAAACTTGATGATAAGAGTCAAAAATTTGTTTTCTTGGAACTATTGGGGAAACAAAAGCATATGGATTATATGATCCTATCTCCCAAAAGATCATAGTAAGTAGGGACGTGGTGTTCGAAGAAAATAAAAGATGGGATTGGGACATGGTGTACAAGGCATCGGCTTTAATTGAACTTGATTTGGGAGAAAATAATAAAGGACAAGGTGCAAATACAGTTGATCAAGATGTTAATTGGGCTAATGAAAATGCAAGGCAAGTGGACACGAGTGTCAACAAAAATACTGAGGGAAGAACAACTGAAAACTTCAATGAAGAACATCTATTTAGCTCGACGGAAAATGATTTACCAAAGCGTCGTGTTCATAGAATGACAACCACCAGTGTGGATGAAGGACTATGTAAGTGGAGACTGTTTATCAGAGGAAGAAGAGGTGATAAATCTGGCCATGTTTGCAACAAACGATCCCATTTCATTTGAGGAAGAACATCAGGATCAGAAGTGGAAAACAGCCATGGATGCAGAGATTGATGGAATAGAAAAAAAATACTTGGGAATTGACAGACTTGCCTATTGGAGCAAAGAAGGTTGGAGTAAAATGGGTATATAAAACAAAGCTGAATGAAAATGGTGAAGTGGAGAAGTACAAAGCGCGTTTAGTCGCAAAAGGTTATACCGAGAAGTATGGTTTTGATTATACTTAAGTTTTTGCACCTGTAGCGCGTTTGGAAACTATTCCACTAGTAATCTTTCTTGTAGCTCAAAAAGGTTGGAATATTTTTCAAATGGATGTTAAGTTAGCCTTCCTCTATGGACAACTAAATGAAGTGGTATTCATCGAACAACCTCCTGGGTATGAGAAGAAAGGTGTTGTACATAAAGTTTATAGACTAAAGAAGGCTCTTTACGGGTTAAAACAGGCTTCACGAGCGTGGTATAGATGAGTAGAGTCATATTTTGCAAGTCAGGGCTTTCTCGATGTCCCTATGAACATACCTTGTTTGTTAAAGAGGAGGAGGTAAAATATTAATCACTTGCCTTTACGTGGATGATTTGATTTTTACTGGTAATGATGTGCATATGTTCAGTGAATTTAAAACTACTATGATGGGTGAATTTGATATGACAGACCTTGGAAAAATGAGATTTTTTCTTGGTATAGAGGTGTTGCAAGACAAGGAGGGGATTTTTGTGTGTCAGAAGAAGTACGCCCAAGAACTGTTAAAATGGTTTGACATGGATAAATGTAGTCCAGTTCATAATCCAATTGTTCCAGGTTGCAAACTTAAAAAGGATGACAATGGAGTAAACGTGGACAACACTCGATATAAAAAATTAATTGGCAGCACGATATATCTAACTAGTACAACCCGTCCGGATTTAATGTTTGTTGTGAGTCGTTTAAGCACGTACATGGAGCATCCTACTGAATAACAGTTTTTAACTGCCAAAAGGGTGCTGAGATATATTAAAGGAACTTGTGATGTTGGTATTTTCTACAACAGATGAGGAGATGAAATGTTGGTTGCTTAAACATATTGTGACTATTCTGGAGAATTGGATGATATGAAAAGCACTTCCGGGTATGTTTTTCAATTGAATTCTGGAGCGATTTCTTGGTCGTCAAAGAAACAACCAATAGTAACATTATCTACCACTAAAGCTGTGTATGTTATAGCAGCTTCATGTGCTTGTCAAGCTATTTGGCTGAACGGAATTCTGCAGAGTTTTGATCATGCTTACATCAGTTGTGCAACCATTTTTTGTGACAACAGTTTAACTATTGAGCTGTCCAAAAACCCTATATGTCATGGTCACACCAAACACATCAATGTCATATTTCATTTTCTTCGTGAACTTGCTGGAGATGGAGTTATAAAGCTGGTTTAGTGTCATAGTGAAGATCAAGTGGCTGACATAATGACTAAGCCTTTGAAAACTGAGTCATTTGTGAAGCTCAGGAATCGTATGGGAGTCTCCAAACTTCCAAGTCTAAACTGAATAGTAGCAGCGTATTCAGATTAACGGAGGATGTTAAAATTAGTATTTAGTATTTTAGTTCATTTGTGTTTAGTTGAATAATTCCTACTTATTAGGAACCACTTTTCTAGTGTTTAGTTGTAGCTTACCACGTTAGTAGGTTGTTTGAACGTGGATTGCACTTTCAGTTTTCATATTTATCCCGTAAGACCAGGCTATATATGTAGCCCTTTAATCGCTTAATAAAAGTAGGTTGTTCATCTATATCTCAGATCATATATATGTTAACAAAGATTTCCATTGATTTAAAGATCATGTAAAATTTGAAAAAATATGAACTGATGGCCTAAATATATTGTCCCCTTGTAGCATTTTGTTGTGACTTACTCGAGAAGCATCATAATAATTAACAAAGGATAATCATTTTATATGAAAGTAATGAATATAACACTAAAATATAAACAATTCTTGTTGTAGTGGTATAGTTTCTAGAGATTGCATAATTCTAAGAATTTTAATGAAAATAAAAAAAAATATTACAACAATTATACATACACTTCCTTTAATACACTTCCTTTAAAAATATATGATACATACAGTTGAAGTCCATCCGGCCTGACAAGATTTCACACGTAGAGTCACCCTGATTCATCATTAGAAATACCCCCTTACAAAATTTGAAATTAGGGTTTGAAATTAAGGTCACTAACGAATTAGAGTCATTAATCACCAGTAGAATCACCCACTTCACAATTACAAACACCTCAAAATTTGGAAATAGAATCATTAATTGAAAAGGGGTACTAAAGATTTTGTAAGATAAACATGTATATTCGTATACTAGAGAATATATGCTTAATCCTAGAAAAAATGGACAAATTAGATTGTATTTAGTTATGAGTGTTGGAAACCAAACACAAGTAGATAAAGCTTTCAATCAAGACTCTAACGTACTGCACCAAATTTATTGGATTTATTGAAACTGAAATACTTAAAAACTTGACTAAAACAAATACAAAAATACTTAACAATCCCTCCCTTAAACTGAAGTTTCTCGTAGCAATTCAGTTTACTTCATTCTTTGGCCTGATCCCAAGCAATCCAAGAATTTTTTCAAATGTTTCTAGTCTCGAAGGCTTCGTTAAAATGTTTGCAATCTGCGCTCGGCTGCCACAAAACTTGAGCTCAACAATTCCTTTTGCAAGATCATGTAAGAAATGAAATTGTACATCGATATATTCACTTCTTCCATGCAACACTGGATTTTTAGAAAGCTTGATTGTAGAACAATCGTCACCGAACATAGTAACACATTTGCAATGAAAATGGCCAAGCTTATCTAGCACCCTCTGCATCTATACACTTTGACAAGCACAAACAGTGGTAGAAACATATTCTGCCTCCGTACTTGATAAAGTTACTATCGGCTGTTTACGTGAAGACCACGATACAAAACCATTACTCATCATAAACACATAAACTGAGGTGCTCCTCTAATCATGAAGATCGAGATGATTTAAAGACGGAGTTCACAACTTACTATTTAAAAGCTGAAGCTAGTTATTGGTGGGATTCAACTAAGGCTATAGTAGGTGATGGTGTAGTCCCTTGGTAGAGATTTACTGAACTGTTTCAAGAGAAGTATGTTCCTGATTGTTTGCAAGATCAAATGGAGATTAGATTTCTAGAGTTGAAGCAAGAAGATATGTCTGTGTCTGAGTATGCCTCCTATGCCAGAATGCAAGACTTGTGGTAAGAAGCACCCGGGTGAATGTCGGAAGTTGAATGTGACATGTTTCAAGTGCAATAAGAAAGGACATTATGCTAGTAAGTGCCGTAGTGGGAATGTAGCAGTGAAGCCTGGTACTGCTTGTTTTACGTGTGGAAAGCAAGGACACTTTTCAAGGAATTGTAAGGAGCCAGTTCAGACGGCCAATGTTTTAAGATTGACTGTTCTACCTCCACCCCAGACTTCTCAAGTTTAGCCCAAGGCAAGGACTTTTAACATTTCTATGAAGGATGCTGTGCAAGATGCCAATGTCGTAGCAGGTATGCTCTTTGTGAATTCAGTAGAGGCTAAAGTGTTAATAGATTCTGGAGCTACCAAGTCATTCATTTCTAAGAAATTTATTAATAAGATGCAATGCGAAATTATTCCTTTAGAGAAAGCCATGGTTATAGAAGTAGCTAATTAGGAAAAGTTCTTGTTAGCCTGATTTGTCCTAACTGTGTTGTCAAAATAGAGAGTCGTCAATACTTCGTAAACTTAATTCCTTTCGAGTTAGGAGAATTTGATATTATCTTAGAAATGGATTGGTTGTCGGATTTCGATGCTCATATTGAGTGTAAAAATAAGAAGGTGAAGCTTAATGCGACAAATGGTGATGAAGTTGTATTTCGGGGAAAGAGGCAAGAAAAATAGTTTTTGTCGCTTAAGCAAGTTGAGAGGATGTTGAGACAAGGATGCGAAGCATATTTGGCCCATGTGGTGGATACGAATAAGGAAACCCCTAAGATTGAAGATATTCCAGTGGTTAATGAGTTTCCCGACGTCTTTCCAGAGGAATTGTCAAGATTACCGCCAGATAGAGAAATTGAGTTTTCGATTGACTTAGCTCCTGGAACGGAACCAGTATGGGCCCAGTGGAAATGAAGGAGTTAGCTACTCAATTGCAAGAATTGCTGGAAAAGGAGTTATAAGGCCAAGTGTGTCACCATGGAGTGCACCAGTTCTGTTTGTTAAGAAAAAGGACAGAAGTATGAGATTGTGCATAGATTATTGAGAACTTAATAAGTTGACGATTAAGAATAAATATTTGTTGCCAAGGATAGATGATTTGTTCGATCAGTTGAAAGGAGCAAGTTGTTTTTCAAAGATTGACTGAAGATCTGTATATTATCAGCTTAAGATTAAGCCAGAAGATGCTCCCAAAGACACCATTCAGGACAAGATATAGACATTATGAGTTTTTAGTAATGCCTTTTGGATTGACAAATGCTCCTGCAGTATTCATGGATCTTATGAATAGAGTTTTCAAGAAGTACTTGGATAAGTTTGTGATAATATTTATCGATGACATCCTGATTTACTCTAAGACGGAAGAAGATCATGGAGAACATTTGAGAACTGATTCAGGAATTTCAAGAAAAGAACGATTGTGTGCAAAGTTCTCTAAGTGTGAGTTTTGGTTGAAAGAAGTTCATTTTCTTGGACATGTGGTTTGTAGAGAAGGAATTAAAGTGGACCCTGCTAAGATTGAAGCTGTATTAAATTTGGAAATGCCATGAACCCTAACAGAAATTTAGAAGTTTTCTTGGACTGGCTGGCTATTATAGAAGATTTATTCAATACTTTTGCAAGATAGCCACTCCAATGACTAAGTTGACAAGGAAGAATGAGAAGTTTGAATGGAATGACAAGTATGAAGAAAGTTTTCAAGAATTGAATAAGAGTTTGGTGTGAGCACCAGTGTTGGTTTTGCCAGATGATGGAGGTAATTTTGTGATCTTCAGTGATGCATCTCATAAAGGATTGGGTTGTGTATTGATACAACATGGAAAAGTTATTGCGTACGTCTCGAGACAATTAAAGCCCCATGAACAAAGGTATCCTACTTATGACTTCAAATTGGAAGCTATTGTGTTTGCGCTTAAGATTTGGAGACACTACTTGGATAGTGAAAAGTGTGAGATTTACACGGATCATAAGAGTTTGAAGTATATTTTCACTCAGAAAGAGCTTAATATGTGACAAAGGAGATGGTTAGAGTTGATAAAAGATTATGATTGTACTATGAACTATCATCCGGGGAAAGCAAATGTTGTGGCAGATGCCTTGAGTAGAAAAGAAAGATTGAATTGGTTGACTGCTGCTGAAGAATTGGTTAAAGAGAGGGAATCTCTTCCGGTAATTACTATTTTCTCGGTACAGATTTTAAATATAATATTATATAGATAATTACTTATGAAGCAACATCCAGAAAAAGTGTTTTCCTAGACATCACTGAAAGATATTAAAACGAAGGTTAATGATTTTTTTCCCTGTCTACCTCAAGTAATTCGATTAAGACATTGTTTTATGCCTTTTAAAGGACTTGTCAAATATTCATTCGGTTATTCCTAATGTATTCTTCAGCAAGACATCTAAAGATCTGATCTGCCTAATTAGTAACAAGGGGGATGTTCCTTTCTTCATACTTGATTAAAAAATATGCTTCCTGCCAGATAAATAAGCCACTTAAAAAGTGATTGTTTGGTTCATCATAGGAATTGGCTTTCATTGGAACTTGGTTCTTTCTTTGTATAAAATTCCTTTACAAAATTTCTAGGAAAATGAAAAACATGTTTGGTTGACATGTAGGAATCTGTACTTCCTTGTTGACATGTAGGTAACCAATATCCTATGTTTGATTTCAAAAAACTTTTACTTTCCCAGGAGTTGAAGTACCTGGGTACATTTGCATGTCAACACAATATTAAATGTCTTTTTCTGAGAATCCCTTTATTTCTTTATGATCCATATCGATTTATATGTTTCCAGTGGTTGCATTTTATAGTTTTCTGCTATGTTGGTCAATATTGAACATGACTACCGGCCCTCTTCTTATCTTTTTAGACATACCCGGTGCATTGCCTTACTCGTTATGTACATAGGTCCTATATCTGTATATATGACTGAAAAGTAGATATTCTTAATCAATTTTTCAAGTTTAATTTTATCTTTTATATTTATAGTTGTTTCTTTAGTGAGATTTTTTCTCGTACAAATTGATGTGTATTATGTATTCATGTAGGCAAGCAGAGTAGCATTATGTATGTCAGGGACAGTGGCTTTGGAATTACAACTTGCACAATTACCATACCTAGTTGCATATCTTACCCGTCTATTAACTGAGCTGTTCATACGTTATAAAGCTACACTTATCTCCCTGCCGAATATTCTTCTGGACTCGCCTCTAATCCCTGAAGTTCTCTTCACAGCTTGCACACCTAAAAAGCTGGCGCTTCTGTTTATGTAAGACGTGTTATATTAACAAAAATGCTCTTCTTTTCAAGTCTTCTTAGTATGAAATCAGACTTGTAAAAAAATACTCTCTTCTTAGTAAATATGGCATATGTAATTGTTAGTTAAATATGCTTTATTTTCATATGTAATTGTTAAATATGCTTTATTTTCATATGTAATTGTTCATAAATGGTTCTTACGTAAGAACCTCACAAACAATGAAGCCTGTCGAGAACAACAGATTGTTGTTGCTAAAAAGGTTATTGAATCATTGTGTCAAATGAAACGACTTGAATCGGTTCACCCCGGACTGAATAATCCGGAAAGTGTGTTGCTTTATTACACACCAAGCTCTATTGTCGCCCATACTGTTTTATACACTCGGAGAATTTTGTGATTGCATTTTTATACACTCGAACAATAGTTCTTATTATGGTCCCTTTGATGTTCCTGCTGGCTGGCCTCTAAACAGTCGGCTACTAATGTATGGTCAAGACTTCAAGTCCGCGGAGAAGTGGAGATTACCAAAATTTAGATATGAAGAGATGGATGATACTTCTTAACTTTTTGGTTATCATCTTCTATCATATATAGTTTTTTCTATATTGATGACAATCATGTACATAATTGATATAATTCTCAGAATACCATTGTTATATTTATTTTTTAATATTTAACATTTGAGTATTTTTTGTATGTGCGGTGTTTTTTTTTATATGAGAATACTTGTTAAATTTTGTCTCAGACAATACTTTGAATATGTGAACTTAAAATTAGGCATCATGTCTTCAAAACTAAACCAATGCTTTGTAACAATGAAAACATTGTGAAAAGAAAACTTATACAAGAATAAAAAATCTTTGTCAATAAAAACCATTGTGTATACAAAGGTAAATACATGGTATCAAAGGTAGTTGGGGAAAAAACCGTTGTATGTACCCCCTTTATATAATTCTTTTGAAGTCCTAAATGTTTGTCTGTACAACATTGCAACGACAATACCTAAGACTCGAAAATATTGTCTGTCAACATACACAACAATGATAATATGTTTCAAGGTGTTGTATGTTTCATCTTAAAGTCATTTTAATTACGACATTATGAGACAAGTGTTTCGTCGGTTCACGAAACACTTGAGTGATACTACCTTTGACAACGGCTTTTAGACAAAATGTTGTTGTTTCTGGGTGTGTTACAACGTTATATTTACAATTTCTGTTGTCTTCAATGACTCAGATAACAGATTTGAAGCGTTGTCCGATGCGCGTGTCAGACGGCATCACCATACCCAACGAAATTTGAGGGTATCAGACAACGGTGAAAGTACGTCATGTGATTCGATTTTTCTTGTAGTGCTTGAACATTTCTAACTGAATTCAGATCATCACCTTGTGCCTTTTGAAGTGATGCAGGTGCACTTGGAGCTTTTACCGGAACACTGATTATATCCATGTTGGTGAGATCTTCAAGAGTTTGCAACGCACCTAGTGCACTGACTTCTGTATGATTCACAGATGGCCTGATAGCAATAACGGCTGACTTAATTACAGTGTTCTGGAGAAAAAAGGGGTTAAACAATTAATGTATACCAACTGTATGGTCACATTATGTTATTATTGTAAAATAGCATATCAAAGAGGGTAAATCAATGTAACTTCTGAAATCAACTTACTTAATATTCAATTTTTACTTTGAGGCCTTGAGAAGCCATCAAATGTATCTCAGAAGTCAAAGTTGCGGCATCGTGCACATCCTATAATCCAAAATGCTACTTTTATTTAAGTAAAAAAAAATGTCCATACAATCAACACCTGTATGTCATGTGCACTAATGACATATATAACACATAACAACTAATGCAATGAGAAATTTCAACAGTCAGATGATACAATTAACTAGAAATTGGTAGAAAAGACTTGCTCCCACACACACGGTTAGATGATACAATTGACTTGCTCTAATTTCTACTTATCATGAAGCAATCGAAGTATTAGACGAATTTCATTGTCTTTGAGAAGACACACAACTGAGTGATCAAGGTGAAACAGTTATATATAGGAGGTGAAACAGTTACAGGTGAAACAGCTTCTTCAAGAAGAGGAAAGGAAGAGAGGAAAAATTAGCATGGGAGTGTACTTGTCATATATGACAGCAGCATATAAACCGGATTCTATATATCTTCTTTTGGAGTCATAGCATCATGATTTTATTCCACGCAATCTATGAATGCATACTATATAACAAGAATAGCTACATAATCACAAGCATCTAAAATTTCAAACATGATTTCTATATTCTCAAGAAGGATTCCTTCAACATAAACTAACAAAAAAAGGAGCATTGTTATATAACTTATAAACAAGCATATTGAAATTCCCTAAGCCCTGCTTCTATTTAAAAAGAGCACACACATAACTTAAACATTTAAAATATTAGCAGAAGCAAATAACAAGCTTTAAGTAGTTATGTTAAGTAGCTATAGCACAATCTTCGAAAGCAAAAAGAACGCACGATGTAAATCTAGACATGCATAACTAAAACTTAATAGCATAATATAATAAAATAAAATAAACTCAACATACACACATAAATATATATATATATACACACACATATATATATACACAGACAGCCCAAAAAATAGTGATTACTTACTAATTGAAAGTAGGTTTCAAGCTTCAAAGCTCCACACCTAAGAACAAAAGCTCAATTTAAATTAAAAATAAAATTTTAAAATAAATTTGAAATTTACATACCTAATCGAACCAAGCCAGCTGCTTTGAAGGCTCGATATCAAGCTACTAAGTCAAATATGACCAATTTCAAGCTCGATTTGTTTTTAATTAGGATTTGTGCTACTACTTTGTGAGGTGTAAATTAGGGTTTATAAAAGAGATTTGAGAGGGAGATTGTGAGAGAGAGCCTAGAAACAGAACTAAGAGAGGAGATGAGATGGTGACCAGAGAGAGTCGATGAGATGGAGACTGAGATGAGTGTGTGAAGAAAGAGAGAGATGGAGTTGTGGGTCATGGCGTGTGAGTAAAAAGGGGAAAAACTGGGGGAAATATATTTTTAAGGAGGGGAATGAAATAAAATATATAAATATATGTTGAACCGAAAAAGAAGACGACATTATACATAAAAACAGAAAAGAATAAATAATTAGAAATAAATACATAAAAAAATGACATTTTGTGTATTTTTAAATAGACAATGACATATTATGCATGTTTCTAAAATAATCCTCTGACAATTCAGCTATATGTTCACTATTTCCTTTTTCCATACCTCTCATAGCTCCATATATCATTTTTTTTTCTAATCAACCTTCAAAACACTAACAAAAATGACAAAAATGAGATGACCTTAAAGTAAGATATATAAGTACTAATATAAAATAAAGGCCTAAATGGTAAAATTATTTGTCTGGCTAACTTAGTCTGGGATCAAATTCTTTGTTAGGATAATATATTAAATATATAATTATTTATTAAATAATGATTCTTTAATTTGATCATAGGTGGGACTAAGATTATATTATAAGAAACAATGTATACAAATAAACAAATAGTAAATAAAAATATGAATAAAATATTTTGCACAAAATAAATTCTAGGAAAATTACGTGGTGAAGGGTGAGGCTTGTCTAGTAAATTTATGGAGCATTTTTTCATTGTCTCTGTCAAAAAGTCATCATGTAAGAAATATGATATATTTTGAAAATAATATATTTAAAATCAAATTGAATATACTAAAAATAGTGTATTTGGCAATAATTAGATTTTCATGTTGAATGTTTTAATGAACTAAATTTTGAGTCATAATCATCCATATTTAAAAATAAAACATAAATTTAAACTAAAAATGAACTAAGATTCCATTGATTTAAAGATCATGTAAAATTTGACAAAATATGAACGCATAAAAAATAAAAACACTGGTAAGCTGGCTTAAAAAACTATTGTCCCCTCTGTTCTCATTTACTGGAGAAGCGTTATAATAATGAACAAAGGATAATCATATTACATGAAATAATGAAAAGAACACTAAAATATAAACAAACAATTCTTGTTGTAGGAGTATAGTTTCTGGAGATTGCATAATTCTAAGAACATTAAATGAAAAATAAAAAAAAAATATTACAACAAGTATAGTTTCTGGAGATTGCATAATTCTAAGAACATTAAATGAAAAAAAAAAAAAAAAATATTACAACAATTATACATACACTTCCATTAAAAATATATGGTACATACAGTTTGAAGTCGATCGGGCCTGACAAGATTTCACATGTTGAGTCACCCTGGTTCATCATTAGAAATACCCACTTAAAAAATTTGAAATTAAGGTTTGAAATTAAGGTCATTAACGAATTAGAGTCATTAATCACCCACTTCATAATTACAAACACCTCAAAATTTGGAATTAGAGACAATAATTGAAAAGGGTTACTAAAGGTTTTGTAGGATAAACATGTATATTAGTATACTAGAGAATATATGCTTAATCTTAAAAAAAATTGACAAATTAGATTGTATTTAGTTTTGAGAAATTGTTGTTGGTGGTTAGGGTTTCAATAGCATTTCAATGAGGGCCTAGAGAAAGACAGGGGAATTAGAGGGAATGGGAGGCTTTTTGGAAAGAAAATAGGAACGCTTTGGATGGAGATGGAGATGGAAAGAGGTATGTAGAGGAAGTTAGGTATTATGTCTTATATAGTACTATAAATTCAATTGGACGGTCAAGATTGAATCACTAACTCAAATCAATAACTCACATCCTTTCCCTAACCAAGTCACTAATCCTTATCCCCTCTTTTCCACTATAATAATTTGATATTCTTATAAATTCTTGGCATACTAATCTATAGAGTTAGAAAGTCAGGTAAATTTTATATAAATAAATATATAGCAAAAAGTTTGTATTCAAATTGAAAATAAATTCTAAAAATTTGAAATAAATAACACATTTTCTATAAATATAAACTTATAATAGTATAAATAATTTGACATTATTTTTATGTGTGTGTATCGAAATAATAATATAAGTAAAATAAATAACAAAAAATTAAATTTCATGTAAATAAAAATATAACATAAAATTAGTATAAAAGCTGAGAAACAATTCTACAAATTAAAATAACCCACTTATATTAAGTGCAAATGAAAGTAATGTATTAAACAATAAATAATACTATTTATATTTATATTGGAGATATACTTATAAATAATTCAAAATAAGACTTATTAAATATAATCAAAAAATTTAAAAACTAATTCCCATAACAAAATTTATAAAACCCTAAAATAAAATTTCTAAAATAAAATTAAATAAGATACAAAATTACCTAACAAACACTTAAAAAATAATTTATTAAAAATCCAATGCTAATAACGCATATATAGCTAGTTTACAAAATTTACTTAACTACATAAATATGTAAATGATTCAAACTTCCTAAATACTAGAAACAATTTTCGTAGACCTGTAAATTTATTTCTTAATCTAGTGTATGGACCTACAAATCACACAATTTTTATAAAATGAGACATAAAAAATACTTTAGTTATCGATTTAATGTTAATATCTAGATATTTTAGCAATAAGAAAAAAAATTAAAAGAATACAAAAAAAATTTGGAAATAATTAAATTTTCCAGTATTACTAAAACCTAAAGATCGCGAAAATAAATTTTAGTAAAACTCTTTTCAAGTTGAAGAGCCTCAGTGTTCATTTATAAAGAACTAGGCAAGATGGGATAAAATAATTTTTAAACTTGTAAGAAATTGTAGACGGAAATTAGGATGCAAAAATATTGCCAAGATTTACTGTGCTTTAAGAGTTTTAATGGTAGGGCTGACTAGGAATAATACTAATTAAGAGCCTCCCTCGTCACTGTTGCCTCCCTCCTCTTCCTCACCATCACCAACGCCCTTGCTGCCATCGCCGTTGCCACCATCATCGTCGTCCTCGCTGCTAGTACTCGTTTACCGTTGAGCCTCCGTCATAGCCTAAAAGTCATACAAGCATAAAATACCTTAAAATAACAAACTAAATTATAAAGGGTGCCCTAAATGAGAAGTTTTAGGATTTTACCTTCTGATGCTCTGCCTCATACTTTTTGTAGATTGAGGTAAGTATGGTCCTATCATTATCGCGTCACCTCTTCAAGAACGACATTAGAGAATGCGGCAGCACCAGTTTCTGGATTTTGTTGCAGCTCATGTGCAGCGGAGGCAATACAATTAACTTGTTCGTATGTGGGTGGTGTATGGTATGCAGCTGGATTTGCACTAGCATCCTCTATTATTGTCCAGATCAAGTTAAAACCACAGGATCCGGCATGTGAGATCCGGGAACTTCGCTAGAAGATCTGGCGCCGTCGCCACGGCGAGCTCTATAATTGGCAGCAAGATTGGGGAGGATTGTAGACGCCGGAACTCTTGGAAATCAAACTATTTCATTTTTTGGAGGTCTTGTCATTCTCAGTCCCACTACCTCAAGCCACCATTGTATAGGATGCTCGGCTGCCTAGATACCCACGAGCATAGCAGCCAATGCATTGCGGTTCCTTTCAACAATATTGACATATTGAGCCTACAAGAAACATAAAAACCAACATAAATGATAGAAAATGAAACCTAACGCAACCAACTAATTGAATAGATACAAAAAAGTACCGCAATGTCTTCGCTTTACGGTGTGAGATACTCAATTTTCTCTGGAAATTCGTCAATAGGCACACCATCAACCTTTTTTGGGGGCAACTTTTTGTACCAAAAGTTATTGTCTAGTTTCCTTCCCTTTTTTGTGCACGTAATCCTATAAAAAACATAATTAAAAAACAAAATATGGCCCATCAAATACAAAATAATGTACCTAAATGAACCAAACAAGTACTTACATCTTCATTGTAATAACCCAAAATTTTGGACTAAATTGAAATTTTTGATGAATAGTGATTTTTCCTTGAACCCTAATGAATAGTAACTTTTGCTGATTTGAAAATATATTCAGACCACACTATATGGGACTTCTTTTATGGAAATTCCGAGTCCATATTACTGTTCGGTAATGAATATTAGTGTATGTAAAAGTCGTCAGAATTCGAAAATGAACACTTTCATTTTTCCTGAGAAATCCACCAGACACTGAAGGAATTGTGTATAAGGTATTAAGATTGAAGGATAAAAGATCCAGGAATCACAAGAGGATGAATAAAAAGGGTAAAGGATACTAAGAGGGTTTAGAGAACCCCTAACAATAAAACCACAGATGTATTCCTCCAAACGATAACGAGTCGTAAAACAATGAAACGACTAAGGAATGAGCTTATGCAAGTGGCAAGGGAAGGAACCAAGCAAGTAACCAAGCTAGTACAAAACTTAACCAACCTATTAGCTTGTAACTAAGTGGTTAAGCTTAGTGATCACCAAACCACAAGATATCAACACTTGGTTGAAAAGTGATGTCATTGCATGACATAATCACTTTATTAAAGTGAAAAATCCAAGGATAACATCTAAGCCAAGCATTATTTGCACTTTTACCAAAAAGCAAGCCAAACAAAGCTCTCCCCATTTTCTTTTCAAGAAACCCGAGAGGAAAAGAGAATGGAAATGGAAGAGAAAGAAATGCTTGTATCTTGAGTTTCCCTTGACCATTTCGCGCGTTCTACCGGTCAAATCGAAGCCCTCGAGAAGCTCTACGCATATAGGGTAACCACTCTCCTCACCTCCTTGATTCTCATAACCCATTTTAATGTTTTACAGTTCGGGGTTATAATGATTTCAAGAATTAACTTTGTGTTCTTGATTTTGTTTTGAGGTTTTGGTCATTATAAGGTTATATAAGGATGATCTATAAGGCTTGTTAAGGAATAATCAAGCTCCAAGGCAGGTATAAAGCTTA
>PHNY01029999.1:0-10018 GCA_003724115.2 Anethum foeniculum | reverse complement strand
GTTCCTTGCAGAATATGAACATTATAAATACAACGGTCATCACCTTTAAAGATCTATCTCAAAAAAAAAGTGTCATATACAACAGTTTAAAGAAGTCCAGAAAAAATTATAATAAATGTAAACTCCTTTTCAAGAAAAAAGTTTTGCTTATTATATGTACAAGTATGCAGTTCAGAAAGTAGAATGTGAATGAGAATTAAAACTATGTTATTTAATGTTTGGACGTAATCCGGAAAGCGCCATACCTGAGCTGATAGCTCTTTGTAAATCAGTGGATTTTACTTTTTTGATAGGCTTCTTGCAACTTTCCATATAGTGGTACCAGACTGGCATTCCTACCCAACCATTTGCAGACTGTTATATGGAAGATAAAGCATCAATTAATATGTCAAACCATGAGCGTACCAAGCATATTGAAATTGACTGTCATTTGGTGAGAAATCAGTTTGACAAGGGCTTCTTAATTCCTACTCATGTAGCTTCCTCAGAGCAACCAGCAGATATGTTTACAAAGGCTGTTGGTGCTTCCTTACTGCAACAATTAAGCTCCAAGCTGAATGTCTGCAATTACTTTCAGCCTTCCAACTTGAGGGAGGATGTTATCCATAGTGCTATTGTTTAGCTACTCAATATATGATTGTATAGGGTTGACCAAGTTTGTTATGGTTGACTAGTTTGTTATAGAGTTAGTTACACCTATATATAGTCTATGTAGTGCTGCTAGTGAATACAACTGTATCATAACATTTCTTTCTCTCTTGTTTTCATCAATATGATAGTCTGCTATCTTCTTCATCATCTTCTATGATTAGTCATGATAGTTTACTAGTTTGACAGAACATTATAAATACAACGGTCATCACTTTTAAAGATCTATCTTCAAAAAAAAGTGTCATATACAATAGTTTAAAGAAGTCCAGAAAAAATTATAATAAATGTAACCTCCTTTTCAAGAAAAAAGTTTTGCTTATTATACGTACAACTACAAGTATGCAGTTTAGAAAGTAGAATGCGAATGAGAATTAAAACTATGTTAATTAATGTTTGGACGTAGTCTTGAAAGCGCCATACCTGAGCTTATAGCTCTTTGTAAATCAGTGGATTTTACTTTTTTGATAGGCTTCTTGTAACTTTCCATATAGTTGTACCAGACTGGCATTCATACCCAACCATTTGCAGACTGTTATATGGAAGATAAAACAACAATTAATATGTCAAGCCATGTGAATATATACATGTGATAAATGTAAAGTACATTAGGATGGTTCACTATTATAGGGTGTATGTTTCACTGCCTTGTAGAGACAAGAAATATATCTCAGATTTGATTTTTTTAAAATGATATCAAAGATTTAATAATAGTTGATGGCTAGTAGAAGAAACTCTTATATATATACTAAATAGACATATGATGTACTACGTAGCCTGGAATGATAATATTTGACGGAACAATCCATGCCAACAAAATATAACCTGTAGCCATTTCGAAATTCAGGGAAATAGCGGTGATTGTGTTTAATGGCAGCAAACAACTTAGTGTGAGTAGAGCAGAACATTAAATCTTGTTAGTGAACTCCACTCACATACGATTTTCATTTCCTCACCTAGAAAATTTAGCAAGCACATTCGATACGTCCAACAGGATACTCAAATGCAAGGGTAGAATAAAATCATGTGAGGAAGTAGTTGGGTCCTTGTTTGCATAAAGGGTTAGAATGAGGAAAAGAGTTGCATAACGAACACTGAACTGGATTTTGATGTACAACAGTTCGTCCATACGCTTATACTCTCTGCTCAAATCAAAGATTTATATTGTATTATAATAGTTCATCCATGATCCTGCTTACACATGTATTGAACGTTGGATAGTCGACAATAATCCACCGGGTAGGTTTAAAGTAAACAAGTGAATTTTCATACGGGTTTGCAACTGTGAAGTACATATACAACAATGAAAATGTAAACGGAGATCTCCTGTGCGGCAATGAGCTGGTTTTTCCGGCGGTTGCTGTTTTGCACCACCAAAGTTGACGTTTTAGGTTGATCTTAATACACATGAATACGTTTCTGATGAGACTACACTAGAAAGTCAACAGAGTCAATAGCAGTCCACATAATCATTCCTTCTAGAAGATTAGTTAGTTACATCAGCTAGAGTTAGTTAGAAATATCAGCTAGAGTTAGTTAGAAATAGATTCCATATCTGTGTAATGTATATAATCAGAATATCAAGTCATTTTTAGATCAGACTTTACAATTCTGTAATAAACTTTCTCTTGTTAATAGAAATGTTCCTTCTTCTTCATCTTTGTTGAAGCTCCATTAATGGAGCTAACATGGTATCAGAGCTTCAGATCGCTGTAATAGTGTTCATTCTGCTACTACAAATTTCATTCTTCATAGTTTAATGATTCTTAGTGTGATTTACACATCGTTATACACAATTCATCTCAATTTCTATAAATTTTGTGATAAAAATGGCGTCATCTCCTTCATACTTGAATGTCGCTGCTGGAAATGCTTCTTAAAACTCTAACACTACTGCATCAATGATTGATGCTTCTCATCCATATTATCTCCATCCGTCTGATCATCCAAGTTTGATCTTAGTCATCATTACATTAAATGAGCAAAATTACAATCAATGGTTTCGATCGATGCGTATTGCTTTATCATCTAAACTCAAATTAGGCTTTGTTGACGGAACGTATACTAAGCCTATAAATGCTATGTTACTTTTACATTGGAATCGATGAAACGATATTGTAATTTCATGGATCTTGAATACTATATCACCTGAAATTCGTCAAAGTGTTATGTATATGAATGTGGCTAAGGACATTTGGGATGATTTCATGATAAGGTTTGCTCAAACAAATGTTCCTAAATTGTTCAATCTGAGAAAAGAAATTGCATCTCTAAATCAGGGCAACATGACTATATCTGCATATTTTACCAAATTTAGAACACTAAATGATGAACTAGATGCATTTTCTATGGTGCCTCATTGTGATTGTGGAAAATGCACATGCGGTGTGAATGAAAAATTGGATGTGCTTAATAAAAGCACTAAGTTGTCATAATTTCTTATGGGACTGTCTGAGCAATATACAGCCATAAGAGGTTATTTGCTGCTAATGACACCAGTTCCAAGTCTGAGTGCTGCCTATAGTTTTTTGTTGTAAGAGGAGAATCAAAGAGATTTTGGCTCAACCAATGCAGTCACCACAGATTCTATTGCCTTATCTGTTCGTAATCAGAATAATCAAGGAGGAAATGTGAATCAGTACTCTATAAATAGAACTGGAAAGCCAACTGCTGGTAAACGAAATGTGGCTGATAATTCTGTGATCAATGAAGTGTGTCACATGTCCGGTCATAGCAAAGAAAAGTGTTTTTGTGTGCACGGATATCCAGCTTGGCATAGGTTGTTTGGTAAACCAAAACCAAAGCCAAAGCAACAAGGTAAAACTGCTCATGCATACAATGTAATTACTGAATCAAGTGATCAGATAACTACAGTCTACAGCTAAAGATGCAGAGTCTTCTACTGGATTTACTACTGCACAATGTCAACAGTTAATGACTATGATTCAGACTGGATTCAAGGAACTCTCAACTGCTAATAGTCAAAATTTGACTCAAAATTCTCAATGGAATACTACTGGTGCATCTTCTGCTCATCTAGCTGGTAATGTCATACACTTTGTTTATCATACTAATAGCAAACAAACTTTAAGTGTTGAAAAATGGATTATTGATTCTAGAGCAACATACCATATCACTCCTCATTTTCAGTTGCTTACTAATGTTCATCAAGTTAATTCAGTATTGCATTTACCTAATGGACATCATACTCCTGTTACTCATATTGGCAATATGCATTTGCATACCAATATAGTTCTGACAGATGTTCTTTATGTACCTAGTTTTAACTATAATCTTCTTTCAATTCCTAAACTTACTTCTGCAAACTCTTGCAATATCTTTTTTAATAAAGATGCCTGCTATATTCAGGACCATACCTTGAAGAGGACCACAGAGATTGGTGAACTTCAAGAAGGCCTATATCTTCTTCATCATCCTACTGATAGTACTGAAAAGTTACCTTCTATTTCTTCTACTGAAAAACATTGTAATACTATTTTTTCATGTATGACAAAGTCAACTCTATGGCATGCCCGTTTAGGGCACCCATCTGTATCTTCTATGAAGTATCTTCCAAATTCAATGTATCATAATGCTGTTACATATACTTGCCATTTGGCCAAGCAAACCAGGCTTCAGTTTTCTGATGTACCTCAGTAAGTACCACTCTGTTTGAGCTTATCCATGTAGATGTCTGGGACCGTACAAGTATAAAACTCATGGCAATTGCAGTTATTTTCTTACCATTGTCGAAGACAAGTCTAGAGCTACATGGGTATTTCTTTTTGCTGATAAAACTCAAGTGTCTAGTTTGTTAACAAACTTTATTGCTTATGTGCATAAGCAGTTTGAGTGTCATGTTAAAATCATACGGTCTGATAATGGAACTGAGTTTCTGAGCTCTCAGTTTCAGTCACACTTGGCTGACCTTGGAATTATTCATCAACGTAGTTGTACTTACACTCCACAACAGAATGGGGTTGTGGAGCGTAAACGCAAATCTCTTCTCAATACTGCTAGAGCTTTAAGAGTGCAGGCTTCACTTCCTATCACTTTTTGGGGTGACTGTATGCTTGCAGCTACTTATTTGATAAATAGGACTCCTGTTCATAGTCTTCAGGGTCTTTCACCATATCAAATTCTATTTTCAAAACCACCATCTTATGATCATTTACGAGTTTTTGGTTCATTATGTTATGTCACAAATATTTCTCCTCATAAGGACAAGTTTGCTAATAGATCTCATCAGTGTATTTTTCTTGGGTATCCATTTTCTCAGAAAGCTTATCGAGTTTTAGATTTGACTACCAAGAAAGTATTTGTATCTCGTGATGTTCGATTCATTGAGGATGTGTTTCCATTTGGAAAAATCTCAGTGACTTCACCTGCATCTCATTTGTTTAATACAGACATTAATGTTTCTATGGATCATTTGTCTGAAATTCAGACTTCTTTACCTACTGTTGAATCTAGGGCTGAGCATTCGGTCGGTTCAGTTAAAAACCGAACCGAACCGAAATAACCGAAAACCGAATTAGCTTTTTTTTACAACCGAACCGAAGTTATTTATAAACCGACCGAAAAACCGAACCGAATTATTTCGGTTTATTCGGTTCGGTTTATTAAAACCGAAATTTTAAAAAAGATGTAATAGAGTTTTTAGTTAATTTAAAGAAGATGAACTCTCAAGCATCCACAATGCAACTGGTATGTACAAACGAGCCTGCGGAAAATGAGGCTACTGTAAAGTTCTACAGGCAACAGGATCGAATTCACAGGGATACAATAATTCTGGTTTTTGGCGAAAGATGTGGAATTTAAAAATTCCTGCAAAAGTTAAAAACTTTTTATGGCGAGCTGCAAATGATTGTCTCCCTACAAAAGATCTCTTACAAAGTAAAAGGGTGCTAGTTAACAACATTTGTCCTGTATGTAATGTTACCTCAGAATCGATAGTACATATATTGGTTCAATGCAATTTTGCAGAGAACTGTTGGCACAGAGTAAATTTACCAAAGGTGACAGGTACGTTTACCTCATTCTCTGAATGGTTGCAGTTAGTATTTGATCAGCAGGATAGCAATGCAGTTCTTACCACAGTTATGGTATGCTGGGCACTGTGGAAAAATCGAAATGACTTAGTATGGCAGCAAAAGAGTCTGGACCCTTCAGGAGTGCTTGTAATGGCGTTTTCTAGCCTTAATCAGTGGAGATTTGTTCAAGATAAATCTTTTGATCATTCCTTAGGTTTTATAACCCATGAAAATGGTCAAGAACAATGGCGACTTCCAGAGTTAAACAAGATTAAGGTAAACACCGATGCGGCATTATTTGATAGTCCAAATAGATACAGTCATGCGTTAGTAGTTCGTGATCATGCTGGGCAATTAGTGGAGGCAGTATCAAAGTGTTACTCAGGTTTGGCAATCCCGGAATATGTGGAAGCAATAGGAATTCGTGAGGCTCTTAGCTGGGTAAAGAACGCAAAGCAGTGCAACGTGGTTGTGGAAACGGATTGTCTGGCAGTAGTGCAGTGGATTCGCAGTTCTTTTATTACTCTCTTTTATCTAGGGAAGATGGTGGAGGAATGCAGACAGCTACTATCGGATTTACAGCATCAAAACGTAATGTTACGGTTTGTTAAACGACTGCTAATGGTGTAGCTCACTATTTGGCGATGTACAGCTCTTCTATAGCTGATCGTAGGTGGAGGATGGATGATGTTCATCCTGAATTTTATTTTGTTTTATGAAAAGATTTGCAGTAATAAAATCTTTCCTTTCTTGGCAAAAAAAAATTATTTCACCTGCTCGTTATTGTCATGCTTAATTATTGAATTAATCAGTTGTAATCTTGTTTCATTGTATTCAAAAGCAAAAGGGTATCTCCTCAGTTATTCACCAACTGAAAATTTTTAAAAGTGCATAATAGCAGTATATTATATACAGAGCTTTACTGGGACTCGGTCGAGCCACCGAGGTGCGGAATCTGGGACTCTGGGTCACAGTCGAATAGATGGAGGAATAGAGGGAATCTGGGTGTATGTAATGTAACTATGTATAATTATTATAAATATTATATATATAATATAATTAAAAAATATATATATCTAATTCGGTTATTTCGGTTTTAAACCGAACCGGTATCGGGGAAACCGAGCCAAACCGATTTTATTTCGGTTTAAACTGAAAAACCGAATTAACCGAAATTTTGGAAAAAATACAAACCAAACCGAACCGAAATTGATCAGTTTGGTTCGGTTTTTCGGTTTCGGTTCGGTTTTGCTCATCCCTAGTTGAATCAGATATTACTCCTAATATAGATCCAGCTTCTAGTATTTCTACTTCTGAGTCATCACCTATTGTATCCTTACCAGTTCAAACTCAACCTATTCGACAGAGTACTCGTGTCAAGACTATACCAGTAAAGTTTCAGGATTTTGTTGGGTTGCCAAATAAATTTAGTGCATCTGTTCTTGTGTCTCAGTCTCATTTCTCTGCTTTTACTCAAAAGTATCAATATTTCTTGCATCTATTACTCCTGTACCTGAACCAACATCTTAGAAAGTAGCTTGCCAGTATCCGGTTTGGTGTGAAGCAATGTCTGCAGAAATTGCTGCTCTTGAGGCAAACAAAACATGGTCTATTGTTCAACTTCCACCTGGCAAGAAAGTTGTTAGTTGTAAATGGTTAGATAAAGTTAAGTTTCATCAAGATGGTTCAGTTGATAGATACAAAGCCAGATTAGTGGCTCGTGGCTTTACACAAACTGAAGGTCTGGACTACTTTGAAACATTTACACCAGTTGCAAAAATGACTACCGTACGTGTTTTGTTATCTTTAGCTGCTGTCAGTAATTGGTCAGTAACTCAGATGGATGTTAACAACGCTTTCTTGTATGGTGATTTGGAGGAAGATGTATATATGTCTATCCCTCAAGGTTATTTTTTGCCACCTGTTTTTAGCAATTATTCATCCAAAGTGCCTCTTGTTTGTAAACTGATTAAATCTCTTTACAGGTTAAAGCAATCACCTCGCAAATGGTTTATTAAATTCAAGTCTGTTCTCCTGCCTTATGGGTTTAAACAAGCTACTTCTGATCATAGCTTGTTTATTTTAACTACTTCTCCTAGTTTTCTGGCAGTGCTGGTGTATGTGGATGATATTCTCGTGGTTGGCAATGATCAAACTGCTATATCTACATTTAAAGCACATCTTGCTAGTCATTTTAAAATAAAGGATTTAGGTCCGATCAAGTATTTTCTGGGAATAGAGGCAGCTCGGTCTGACAAGGGCATTTATCTTAATCAGCATAAATATACACTTGATATCATTAAGGACATTGGCTTTGAACAAGCAAAGATTGCAACAGTGCCTATTGAACAAAACCACACTTTGTTGAGTAATACTTCCTCTCCATTTCTGTTTAATGCTGCTTCCTATAGAAGATTAGTTGGTCGACTTATCTACTTAACGATTACTCGACCAGACTTATCTTATACTGTACATGTGCTATCTCAATTTTTGTCCTCTCCTCGTCAATGTCATTTGGATGCAGCTTATCGTGTTGTTCGTTACTTGAAGCACACTTTAGGACAAGGCATTTTGCTGTCTGCTAGTAGTTCTATGCAATTTACTGCTTATGCTGATGCTGATTGGGGAGGTTGTCCTCTTACAAGACAATCTTTAACAGGTTAGTGTGTTACTCTGGGTTTATCTTTACTATCCTGGAAATCTAAGAAACAACTAACAGTGTCACGATCCTCAGCTGAAGCTGAATATCGTGCACTAACTGATGTTTGCTGCGAAGTCACTTGGCTTGTTAATTTGTTTGCTGAATTAGGCTGCTCAAATCTTCAGCCAGTTACTTTGTTCTGTGATAATAAGTCAGCAATGTATATTGCTGCTAATCCTGTTTTCCACGAAAGAACAAAGCACATAGATATCGATTGTCCTCTTGTTCATGAAAAGCTTCAAAAGGGACTCATTACCACTGCATATATAGCGTCCAAGGAGCGACCAGCTGATCTTTTAACCAAGGCCATTTCATCCTATGCTATGACTCACTTATTGTCCAAGCTTGGTGTGCTCAATCTTTTCCCACACTCAAGCTTGAGGGGGGATGATGAGACTACACTAGAAAGTCAACAGAGTCAACAACAGTCCACATAATCATTCCTTCTAGAAGATTAGTTAGTTACATCAGCTAGAGTTAGTTAGAAATAGATTCCATATTTGTGCAATGTATATAATCAGAGTATCAAGTCATTTTTAGATCAGACTTTACAATTTTGTAACAAACTTTCTCTTGTTAATAGAAATGTTCCTTCTTCTTCATCTTTGTTGAAGCTCCATTAATGGAGCTAACAGTTTCACTCTTTTAATTTGTGTTATATTTTGTTCTATATCTGATTGTTGTATATTTGTGTAATTTTATATGCACAATCATTATATATTGATGGTGCCGAGGGATTTGTAAATAATAATCATCTCCATCTCTCATTGCACTGTAAATGTTACGATGTTGTAACTTGATCAGTTCGAAACTTTCGGGGGATGTACTTTAATAGACATATGCTGAAAAAAATTTGCATTCTATCACTTTAAAATTCATCTCTTTCTATATATAATACACCATGTATACACCAACATGGGTTTAAAATTAGTGAGACATTTTATTCATTTGTGAAATGACAGATTTGCCCATGTCTTGGTTATTTTAAAAAGACATTTTATTCATTTGTGAAATTTTATTCATTTGTGAAATGACAGATTTACCCATGCCTTTGTTATATTTTAAAAAAATGTTGTTGAGAGGAATTGAACCTAAGTTTAGCTCCAATGCCACTTATGCTACTATGTCATTTAAGTTTTTACCCATGCACTTAATATGTATGTGTCGCATAAGAATAAAATTTGATATTATTATTGCAACTTACACAATGACATCTTCATTTTCATATTTGTTGATTTTGTTTACATACTATCTTATAATCCATGCAATGCACTGTTGTTTTAAATAAAAATATTATGACTTTTATTTTAAAATTTTATTAATTGAATTTGTTAAAGAAGTAAAGATGTTTGATTAAGTATAGTTGAATATATATTCCATTAAACAGCAATTTATAAGAATTAGATAGTTGAAAAATGATAAATAATTTTTTAAAATAATTGGAACAGTAAAATTAGGTTTTAAAATGAATAGGTTTAAAAGGTGGCCCATGTATATACTTCACTTATACGAAAGAATGAATAAAATTTATAATACGAGTTTATTTAGTATTGATACGATATTTATTACATATAATAGATGTTTATAAATATATAATGATCATGTATACACTTATATAAAAGAAAATTTATAACAT
>PHNY01029993.1:755-10757 GCA_003724115.2 Anethum foeniculum | reverse complement strand
AAGTGATGAGACTGATGAAGATGTTGCATATGCTGAACCAAAAGCAAAAAGTATAAAAGCAAGGGTAAATCAGGTATTTGACATGGGAACAGCTGCTAAGAATATCAAGTGGGTTGCAGGCTCAAAGATAAGGCTCAATTCAGACATTCACCATCACAATTCTTGTTTGTCTCATTTTTTAATTTTTGTTCCAACAACTTCACTTCATCCATTTTCAAAGACAGTTCATCCAATAATTCAACAATCACTTCTCTACCTCGATCTGTATACTCCGGATCTCGCCATGAAAAAAATTAACCATAGAACCTCCGACCTGGGTTTTTAGTTCCAGGTTTCCATGCCGCCCATACATCAGCTTCGATTCCACAATAGCAGTTGACAATCCCCATCCCATTTGACCTTGTTATTCTTCGATCTCCACGAAAGTTTGAGGAAGAAGAACTCATTTTTTTTTTCTCAAGAACAGAGACGAAGGGGATGAACAGAGAAGAAATGGAAGAATGAAGTAAAGGGGGGCAATTAACTTGATATATAAAGATCATATGGGTCGGGTTTCTCAGTTGGTATTGGGTGGGTACTGCCATGTACGCAATTCCATGTCAGATGACTGTTACATTTTTAACGTTGCTAACGGCTATAACTAATTAGCAAGTTTTTAATTACTATATTAGTTGACTGAAAGTTTTTTAAACTTGGTGACCAACTTGCAAGTTCCATGTGAGTACAGTGACTAATTAGCCATTTTACCCTTTTAGGTAAATAAAAAAACATACACTTCCCGACGCGAAAATATTGAACAAGGCAAATGTGGCATGAGACTCTTTAGAGGTAAAAGTAAAAGTATTGTTGTTAATGTAGTAATTTGCAATGTGACTTGTTAATTATTTCACCATTGACTGATGAAAAGAAAAATATTGTTTTTAAATTTCAGTCGACTGAAATTAACTGATCAAAATGAAAAATATGTTGTTATTTTGAAATACAAGGAACAGTTAATAATATTTTGCGACTTTAATTTTCAAAGAGTGTATCCTAATTTTTTATTCTTAATTCAATTAAGATAAAGAAGCTCATAATTTGGCTAAGTTGATTTCCTTGAATTTTAGAGCAATGTTGGGAGAATCATTTTCCGAAAAATATTACATCACTTCTAAATTTGGATATTTTGTCAATCGATCAATAAAATTGCCTACATCTTTTTTTTTCTTTAAAAAAAATCATTTATAATCCATAATTTTCATCAATAAAATCTTCCTTGTTACGTCCTTTCTTATCCTTTTTCATTCCCCTCTCTTGTTCAACATAGATGGAAGTTAAATTTAAAAATAAAAATAAAGAGCAAACAATTTAAATTATTATAATTGATTTTTTTATTTTTATAAAATTTAAAACAAATTTCATTAACCCGAAAGGAACTTAACCGGAACAAGACCCTATACGACTATACAATCAGGTCGAAAAATAATAAACGAGCTAAATAATTAGTCATTTTATGTTCGGATCGCTTAACATATTGAATATAAATATTCTTAAAATTAAAAATGAATTTCGATGGTTTCCCGAGCAATCCAGACTACACCTACTTTCAATGTTTTCCTGAAAATAGTAGTATCACAATTAAATATGTTCAGATATTTTAGTTGTGCTAACTGAGATTAGAGATTAGAGGTACTGATCCCCATGATTTGAACAAACTTCTGTTGTGAAAGGTGAGCTCTTGTCATTTTCACTATCGTCCACTTCATACCACTTCTATGAAAGCATTTCAGATCCCAATACATTATATAAATTATTCTTAAAGAAAAACAGCTCAAAACATACCGAGACATACTAAACTATCGCAATTAGATACAATAGAAAACCCAAAAAATTGGGTATAAAAAAAGCCTCATCGAAGAATAAATATTATTAAAAATATATGATCAAAATAAGAAATCCGGCCTCCGACCAGTAATATATAATTATTTAAAACTTATAACTAATTTTCTTTTGACAAATAAATAATCAGCTAATTGATGAATTAGGAGTAGAGACAATTAAGCACATCTTAGCTGTCATTATTATTAGGTAAATCTAATACAAATACACAAAATCAATTCAAAAGATATTCTTATGAATAATTACATATTCTTTAAATCTTACCGCGGCTTACAGATTTAGAAATTTGTTTAATAGGAAGAAGCTAGGAGGGATCACTCACTGTGCAGAAATATCACACATTTAATATTTTTTTTTAAAAATATTCATTTTATATCTTAAATATTCACGGAATACCTTAAAATCAAAAACTTTTCCAAATTCGAATTTCCAACGCCATTATAAAAACATAGCCCAGTTATTGACTTTTTCTTTTTCTTTTTTAAACATCACTCGTTTGAGTTCACCAATCCAATTCTCTAAATTAAACATATATAACAATTATCAATAAATAAATAATTTTTGAAAAATTAAAAACAAACCGCCAAGTGTTGGTGCCGAATGGCACGGAAATAGGTTCGGTACGTGTATAAAACACAGGGGTTTAAACAAACTATACATACACAGCTTATATACGTAACAAAGAACTCAAAACAGAGCCATTTTTGTTGCATAAACAAAACAGGAAACCTCAACATCCAAATCATTCAAAACAACAACAAGAGGAGTGTGGGGGAGAGCCAAGATTTTACATTCTAAACATATTTAAAAAAACCCCTTTTTCTCTCTTCATCTTTTTCAACATTCATCCTTTAAATTCTTCATTTTTCTTGTAAATTTTCGTATGTGTTGAGGAGAAGAAACAAAACACACATTCCCATTTGATTTTCTTGAGAGTTTAGGCCACCCCATTTGAATCTTGATGGGCTTTTGATATCTTGAATTTGTGGTTTATATTAGATTTTTTTTTCTTTTTATATAGGGAGTTTGTGTAGATTGTAGTTTGTTTTTGTGAAAATGAGTAGCCAGGGGATGTTAGATTTTTCAGTGATAGCAATGGTGGATGATGTTATTCAACAACATGGCAAGAGGTTAAGCGACATTGATCTTGCCTCAAGAAAAGCTAATGAAGCTTGTATGTTCTTTTTCTTCCTTCCATTTTTTCTTGAATTCTTTTTATGTACTCTTTATTTATTTCCTGTTTTTTTTTTTTTTTTAAGATTGTGAATTAAATTTGATTATTTTACTGGTTTTCTTTGTTGGGTTTTTTTTTGATAATCTGTAAAGTTGTACATTTGGTTGTTTTGGTAATAATGTATGCTGTGCATGCTTGTAAAGATTTATATAAAGTGGTGTAGTTATTGGATATAGGATAGGTGAATTTGAGACTGTTTTGGGTTTTTTTAGAGTTCTATGACATGGGTTGATTGGTATTTGCAGCCTTTAGAAGATTTGAAGCAGCAGAGTGGATAAGAAAAATGGTAGGAGTTGCTGGGGCCAAGGATTTGCCTGCTCAACCAACAGAAGATGAATTTAGGATCAAGTTGCAAAGTGGAATCATCCTTTGCAATGTTCTTAATAAGATTCAAGCTGGTGCTGTTCCAAAAGTAGGCTTTTATTGTTTCTTGATTTTCAAGATTTATTACTGATGTGAATTCTTTTACTATGTAATTTGTTAGTTGCAGTCTGTTAGAGATGTTGAACTTTTTGTTTGTGTTTAGGTAGTTGAAGCTCCTTCAGATGCTGTTAATATACCTGATGGGGCAGCTTTGTCTGTATACCAACACTTTGAGAATGTTAGAAACTTCCTTGTATCTGTGGAGGGAATGGGGATTCCAACCTTTGAAGCCTCTGATCTGGAACAGGTACGTAAATCCATCAGCGTTTTGCTTCCTACTCGTTGAGCTTGGTTGTCTTTTGCAACAAATTCGTATTTATTCATGCGGACTCTAGCAATTACTTATTGATGTTTGAATTTGTTTTACATTTTAGGGTGGGAAATCTTCAAGAATAGTGAATTGTGTACTAGCAATGAAATCATTTAGTGAATGGAAAGATAGAGGTGGACATGGAGTATGGAAATATGGTGGAAACTTTAAACCCTCTCCCTCTGGAAAGCAATTTGTACGAAGGAATTCAGATGCATTTATGAACTCATTTTTGAGAAGCTTGCCAAGTGAAAAGTCTCTGGATACTTTTCCTAGCGAAGATCCTGAGCACGATCTTAGTGAAATGGTTTGTGAACTTCTGTTTCATAGTATAAGATATTGCGTTTTGTGTGTTATAGGTTAACAGATAACTCTGTCATCTTTTTTTTTTTTTTAGGATAATTCGCGCCCCTTTTATACTCTGATTCACAAATTTCTTATTGATAAGAGGCAAGAAGAAATTCCTATGGTAAGTTTGAAAAGTTATTTCTATTTCACAGGTCTATTCTACAAGGGAAATATATTTGCACAATTGACTCTAGACAAGAACTTATCTTGGTAATAGGCGATTAGTTTAAATGTTGGCAATCATCTAATTAGCACCACTCTTCCCATATTTCTGGAAATTGCTTGAAGAACTTTATTTGTGCTCTTCATCTCCTTTGAGACCAAACAAGCTTATCAATCCACCAGTTAATCTGACTAGAACATATTTCTCCTTGTGGACCTTAACATTCACTGATCGTCTTTACTAAAGCAAATTTCAATTTTAACCCAGATTATGGAGAATTTGTTAAGAAAAGTGACAGAGGAATTTGAGAACCGCTTGGCAACCCAAAATGAACAGGTATGTGTGTGGGTGTGTGAGCGCATAATTACGGGTGTAGCTGTCTTATAGTCGAATAAGATTAAGGCAATTTTTTGTAATTTTCTGATGGAAATCACATTTGTGTTTAAACAGATGAAAAATGTTGCAACAGCGTTGGATGTCTCTTGCACGAATAATATTCTCCCATGTCCTATGTCTGGTGAAGTGAAGGTATTTAAACCATATATAATCCATATTGATAATACAAATGTCGCAGTACTGCTCAGCAGCAATATAAGATATTCAACAGTGTGATTTATCCTAGCTGCATACTGAAAACAACATGTTTCTGCCATATCTTGTAAAATGATGTCATATTGCAGATGAATGGTACAGAAATGTCAGAGTTGGTTAAAGTTGAAAGTACAGGGGTGTTTAGTGATGAAGTTGATTCCAATGTTTCAAAGAAACACGTGCTTTTCCAAAAACAAAACAAGGATCTGCAGGTATTATTAGGTTTCCAGTTGTGAATAGCATATAAGACATTACTTGGAATAATGTGTTATGATCATGTATTAATATTTGTATGTCTTGTAGGATTTGAAACATACTGTTTCTGCTGCAAAACTAGATATACAGCTTATGCAAAAGAAGTATCAAGAAGAGATGAATTGTCTAGGTATAGTGTCATGTAAAAGTTCGAGTAATATATGATTTCTGAATAAGATATTTAAATAAGTATGTCCACTTAACAGGTCAGCATCTGCATAGTCTAGCTCATGCTGCTTCTGGTTACCAGAAAGTTCTAGAGGAAAACCGCAAGTTATACAATCAAGTGCAAGACCTCAAAGGTGAGATGATGCTTGCATTAACACTTACTGTAGTTGACATTGTTAGATGCCGTCAAGAACATCAATAATGGTTTGTTAAATTTTTAACTCTTTTTCAACAGGAAGTATCAGAGTCTATTGTCGAGTGCGACCTTTCTTGCCTGGACAACCAAATCGATTGAGCACCTTGGCAAGTATAGATAATGGGAATATTACCCTTATAACTCCTTCAAAAAATGGGAAAGAGGGACGGAAGTCATTTACTTACAATCAAGTGTTTGGTCCATCTGCAACGCAAGGTCACTAAGGTCCCCAAAGAGCTACTCTTTCATATTGTTACTCGATTTGTTAACAATTATCGTTAAAAAAATTCCTCCCTTCTTTTTCATTTGTACAGAAATGGTATTCTCAGACATGAAACCTTTAATTCGATCTGTTCTTGATGGATACAACGTATGTATATTTGCTTATGGTCAAACAGGATCAGGAAAAACTTATACTATGGTAAGAGATATAACACATTCTGCAAATATCACTTCTAATTGTTAACTTTCTTAGTCTGATTGAATTTAATCATTTGTCTACAGAGTGGCCCCAATAATCTTACAGAAGATACGTTAGGTGTAAACTACAGGGCATTAGGTGATTTGTTTTCAATCTCAGAACAGAGAAAAGATGTCGTTCATTATGACGTTTTTGTTCAGATGCTGGAAATATATAATGAGCAAGTCAGGGATCTCCTTGTGACAGATGGTCTTCACAAAAAATATCCTTTATATTGGGTTGATTAGTTTACATATCTAATAAAATTTCAAGTGTAATTAGTCTTCACTAGAGCAAAATTGTAGTTTTTGTTTTCTTAACTTATACACACATTAGATATTCGTAACAATTCACAGAATGGTTTGAATGTACCAGATGCAAATCTCGTACCAGTTACATCTACATCTGATGTTATGTATTTGATGAACCTTGGACAGAAAAATCGTGCAGTTAGTTGCACTTCCATGAATGATCGTAGTAGTCGTTCTCACAGGTACTTGAATTCTTCTCTATGTCAATCCTTCTGTCATACCATATTATGACTTATTTACAATTCCGATTATAAGTTGATATTCTTTATCTCCCTTACCAAGTTGTAGAATTCTTCTACTGTGAAGGTAGTCTTGTTTCCTTAATTTCTCATATAATCTATAAGTGATAAATTGTGAGGATACCAGTTGTACTTACTTACAGAACATTCTTTTGCAGTTGCCTGACTGTCCATGTTAGAGGAAGAGACTTGACGTCTGGCACCGATCTTCGTGGTTGTATGCATCTGGTCGACCTGGCCGGAAGTGAAAGGGTTGATAAATCTGAAGTTGTAGGAGAACGATTGAAGGAGGCACAACATATTAACAAATCTCTCTCAGCTCTTGGAGATGTAATTTCTTCTCTTGCCCAGAAAAACGCACATGTTCCTTATAGAAACAGTAAACTGACGCAATTGCTTCAAGATGCTCTTGGTACATTTTCCAATCTCTACCTCTGATGAGAAATTTTCTTTTTCCTGGATAAATGAGAAATATATTCCATTATTCTTGCTTATATTAAGTCATTCACCTTGGAAATTTTCAGGAGGGCAGGCTAAGACCTTGATGTTTGTTCACATCAGTCCAGAGGCTGATGCTATAAGCGAAACAATTAGCACACTTAAATTTGCTGAACGGGTTTCTACTGTTGAGCTCGGTGCTGCTCGAGCAAACACAGATAGTGCTAATGTGAAGGATTTAAAAGAACAGGTATACATACCACATGAACTAATAGTACAACCTACTTTTAGTTTTTTAGTTCATAAATAAGATTTAGGGCCAAGTATAAGCTCTTCAAGAGAAAAACAGGAAAGGGGAAGGATATATAGTTCTACTAGTGTCTAGTATCTAGATAATTTGATAATCTAGTATAGTCATTATCCATAAAAAATCTTTCTTTTCCTTTTATATAAACAAAAGTCAGCAAGTCACACACATGTAATAACCGGCTGAAAATTCACATCGGATCTCTTATCTTATTTTTATCTTCCTTAAAACATCAATTTTGAGCAGTCAGTATCTTTACATATATTTATGGACTTCTAACAAAGTAATGTGAAGTGTTGCACTAATTTGAAGGTCACATAAGAGAATCTTTCATATTGAACTCTTATCAATCTTATTGGGAACCTCTTTTAAGCTGCATGCTACTTTTTCGTTTGTGCTAATTTTGATTGTTGTCTGGTGTTCATTTAGATTGCTAGTCTCAAGGCAGCCTTAGCCAAAAAAGAGGGAGAAGAAAATACTCAGCAATCCAAGTTGAGTCGAATGTTGTCTGCTGGGTCTACAACCTCAAGTTCTAGCTGGCAGAGTGCAGGGAATATTGAGGTATGCACAACGTCTTCATCCTTTTTGTATTTGGAAGAGCGAGGTTTTACATGTAGGTTTTTCATTTGCCTTACAATTAATTTACACAACTGGTAGTCCAGTGAAGTAACATTTGGAAGAGCAGACTCTTACGAAATTCAAGAGAAAAAAAGTTTGAGTAAAGGAAAGAGCGAGGAAAAAAAAAAAAGTGATAGAAGATGAATTGACTCGGTGGTTATGTGGTGGTGGAGTGACTCGACAAATTCATGTCAAACTGATGGCTAAAACTGGATAAAGTCGGTGACCCACAAGTTACATTCTATTGTTCTTGCTTGCAGGTCAATAATAATCTACAGAAATTACAGAGAAGAAAGAGCTTCGATCCTTGTGACTTGGTTAAAGCTTCTGCAAATTTGGTTGACGAAGACATGGTTCATAAGCAAAATGGAATAAGCATGAAAGGTACCTTCTTGGGACAACAATGGGAAGAAGATGATCATCAGTTGCCAAAGATGCCTTCTAGTAAATTTATTCCAGACCCTTCCAAGATATACCCCGAACAACCTATGAACAAAAATGACATCCTAAATCATGATATGAATAAAATTAGATACGAGGTTGTTACAACTGATGAATCCGATGAGCTGGATGTTGCAACTAGTGACTCTTCTGAGGCAGACTTCCTTTGGCGACCTAATGTTCCCAAAGCCACCAGTATTCCGACTTTGAAGGGGTCAACACTTAAGACAACAACTCCAAAGCAAGCAAAGCACCCAGAAAGGTATAATATTCTCATCAGCTACTTTTTTTTACTGCTATAACTTTTATTTTAAACCTCCTCTTTTTCTTTTTTTTTTCCTTCCGATCCTTTATTACAGGAGTTTAATTCCACAACCATCAGCACGTCGACAATCAACAGGGACTGTTTCAGCAATTCCAAAGAATGCAAGGAGGCCAGTTTCCGGAGATGGGAGGAGAAAAACAGGAAAAGCAAAGTTCTAAAAACATTGACCAGCATGCAAATTATGTTGCAGGAAGTGATTCTTTTGTCGTCGTCTATCATACATACTCACATACATAATTTTTTCAGTACCTGTGAATTAGTTAATAGTTAGGTAGGGTGAAAGAATAGAGGTTTTGAGAAATGTAAATGGCAATAACATTGAATTGCCATATTGTCCAGAGGTGATCAGTATGATTTTTGGTGTCCCGCTGATGCATGTTGATTGTTGATACGGAGCTGACTGTGTACTTTAACTTTTTTTTAAAGCAAAGCAATACAAAGGTAAAAGTGGGATAGAGGATTCACTAGCCATCCACACCTTCAAAGTATCTTCTTTTAAGCAAAGCATGTCTTGCCAAACTTGTTACTGTGAGAGAGTTATTCTATAAGCAGTTTAATCTTTACTCTGTTCAACCTCAATCTCTTACCTCCTAACATGTATTATTAATATCCAAAAGTTGCAAATGACAATTAAATTTATGTGGAAGTTTACAATTGTGAGCTGTAAAATGTTGCTGAAATCGCAAAGAACAGGTATGTTACATGCTACACCTATGGTGCATTATACAATGACTTTAGGAATATTAATTTGTACTAAATCTATTATATATATAATAGAGCAATTAGGGGGTTGGATGAGACAATTTATTCAATGTAAAATGACAATTATGCCCTTCAATCTTCAAAATTACGTTTTAACCCCTATCTTATTTATTTTGAATTATATATTCATTAATAGCTAATCTTCATTAATGCATACTACTCCGTCTGTCCCATTCAATTCTATACACTTTCCTTTTTTGGATGTCCCGTTCATTTCTATACATTTCAAAAGTTACCAAAAGTAGTAAAGATTTATAATATAAAAATTCAACTACATCCACTACTTTCCTCCACTACACCCACTTTATATATAAAATATTAACAGATCTCACCACTTTACCCACTTTTCTTACTTTTTCTCCTTAAATTACACTTTTTCTTAACCTCCGTGCTCAAACCAAATGTATATAATCTACCGGGACGGAGGGAGTAATTATTTTATAATTAATAGCCTATATATACACGCGCACACACACCTACACATATATTTATACATATGTTAGTTTAAGTAATATATATCATTGGTCTAAAAAAA
>PHNY01029967.1:25501-36740 GCA_003724115.2 Anethum foeniculum | reverse complement strand
ATGTTGACTATTTCCCTCGTCATATTATGTCTTGGTTGTGTGAAGTTGGTGATTTTTGAAATATCAGTAACATAATTTGTGGTATAAATCATAAATGAGATTGATTCTACTGGTATATTTTTAGTTGTGTTGAACTTGCAGGACAATACAATATATTGATCTACGGATGAGAATTAAAAATAGACTAATTAAAATATAAAAAATAAGACCACTCGTGCATGGCCCGTAATATAAACTAGTAATTATTTAAATACAAAATAATAATACAAGAACTGCATCAGGACACATTGCGAATGGTAATAAGAAAATTTAAAATATAACTCTCTTATTCCTTATATGTTTTGACATTTAAAAGTCAAATAGACTTGAAACTAGATATTGCAAGAAACAGAGTAAAAATGGCGCAAACCAGACTGTAACGGCTGGTTTTAAGCAAACCCGGCCGTAATGGTTGGTCGGGTTACCACTGGTCGGTTTTCTGCAAAATTGGTCAGGTTTGACCAAGACCACCGTTAACCATGTTTGACGGTCCGAGCCATGTGTACAGACACGTGTCTCGGCCCTTGTTGACGTGGTGGTCCCACCACTCTGATGTGTCACTACCACGTCTACTAACACATTTGCGGGATCCAGGACACATGTCAGAGCCACATCATTTATGACACTAACAAAACTGACCAGTAAAACTAACTGAGTTACTTTTTACTTGTTTGTTCCGATTTGAGCTTGTAATATACCGAATCGAAGCTTATTCCGAGCTCTAACTAATAATGGCATTCTTCGCTTACTTCTTGCATTTCTTGACCCTTCAATTGAACAGAACAAGACTCTATGAATGTTCAATTGGACAAAACGTGGCTTCTTCGAGCCTTCAATTGGATGGAATGTGGCCTATAAGAGCCCTCATTTAGATAGGATGTGGCCTCTTCGAGCCTTATTTCTGGTTATTCTGACCAGGTGACATGTCCTACTCGGATGCTCGATTAAATTAAACCTTGAGGTTTGAGGTGTGTCGAGTTTAAGTACCTCATTTTAAGCATTTCCAAACTTGTAGGAGCCTCGTCCCAATCGTGTTTTTGACTAGATACGACCCTTCCAAAATAAGGATTTGTTTTCCTTTCTGCCCAACTAAGGATGCCTTGATCTTTCCAAGGACTAAGTGTCCCTGTCGAAGAAGTCTTTCTTTTACTCTTACGTTATATTAATATGAAACTTGTTACTGATGCTCAACAATCCTGGTGTTCGCTTCATCAGATGTAGAGCAAGTGTCATGTATTCTTTGTTTTTCTCGGGCTCAAAGGCCTTAATCCTTGGGGATTTAGTAATTCCAAAAGAAATTGCAACCTCAGCTTTGTAAGCTATCAAGAATGGTGTAACTCCTACATTTACTTTGTAAGTGGCACGATGCACCATTTGCATGGGAAGTAGATTGTCTGTCGAAGTATTCCTCAAGTATTCGACCATCTCCTTCAGTTCATCAAGGACTATTTGATTAGCTACCTCGATTTTCCCATTCGCTTAGGGATGAGCAACAGTTATGAAGCAGGACTCACTGTCATTCTCCTCACAACTTCTTCTTAAAATCCTTTTTGTTGAACTATCATCCATCATCCTTCACCGTGATTTGTGGAAGTCCATATTTTCGTATCACTCTTTTCAACGGGAATCATGTCGCTTGCATGTTGGTTATCCTAACTAGGGGTTTTACCTCAATCTACTTCGTGAATCAACACATGGTTATTATTAGGAACTACATCTGGGCATTGGCTATGTGTGTGCTTTCTGTATCGATCATACTTTCTTTTCATAATATTTGGCATCAACCATCATCTTCGACCAATAGAACCCAAATAGGATACGTTTGAGAAATAGCCTTGCCCCCCGAGCATAGCTCACGGTTCACTTCATGTACTTCCTTGAAGGCCAACTCTGCTTTTATAAGGTTTCAAGAACTTCAAGTAAGGAATCACGAACTACTTCGTGTATAAAGTCCTCGCAATCATATTATACTTCAAAACTCTTTCTTGCATCTTTCGTGCTTCTATGGCATTATCGGTAACCAGGTGATTTCTGGATGAGTCTCATAGGATCTACCTAACAACTCTTCAAACTTACCAGTTCTATCAGTTTTGCATTAGTGTTTTGGGTCTTCAAGACTTGAAAATAAACACTTCCCGTGTAGCTCTCTATTTTTGAGTAGCGGTCTTCACGTTTTACTTGCCCGGGATGTAACTTTACGTAGCATTTTATTAAATTGAGACATGACCTCACAAGTCTCTCATATTTTTCAGTTATCTCATATTTTGTTTCGAATTCCCCTTTTATTTGAGAAATCACCAACATTGAGTCTCCATAAATCTTGAGGTTCTTAACCCTCAAGGTTCCAGCTAAGCCAAGTCCGGCCACCAAGGATTCATATTCATTTTTATCTTTCACCAGTTGAGAAATTCAATGTTAAAGCATACTTTATTATTGACCTATCAGGACTTTGTACCACTCACTTTTGTTTTTAATGCTCCATCAAAATAGAGAATTGAGTATCATCTTTTTCCTTTATTTACATGTTTCCTTTCCCTAATGGGGTATATCTTCCTGCCCCCTGACTTCTTGGTTGTCAATGGTGGATTCAACAACAAAGTCAGGAAAAGCTTGAATCTTAATCATTACATGGGGTTTGTCAATAATTCAATCAGGTGCACTTGAATATACGGGTCTAATTCCTAATGCCGTGGTCATGGCTGTGGCAAACTTCTCAGTAGTGGAGTTGTTCACCTAAAACTTCACTTTAATAGTGGATGAGTTTCTGAACCTTTTTGTCTTTCCTCACATGGACAAATCTCAGATACATACCAGAGATTGCCATGTATAGATTCAATACTTCTCCGAGTTTTCCTTTATCATCAACGATGTTCCGGTCATGTGCCTCTTCAATTCCTCAAAGACTACTAGGCTTCCATCAGTCCATACACAGTTCTTTACCTTCTTCAATATCGTGAAGAAAGGCAAGCACTTGTCACTGGATTCCGAAATGAACCTTCTCAAGGTCGTACTCTTCCCTTAGTTTCCATATGTCCTTTATGGAACATGGGGGTTCCAAACCTATGATAACTTGAATCTTATCAAGATTAGCCTTGATTTCTCTCTCAGAGATCATAAGGCCCAAATATTTCAGATCCTACCCCAAAGGCACACCTATTAGGATTTAATATCATATTTCGATGCATCAGCGCTCCGAATGTTTCTCGAAGATGTTATACATATTCTGCCTTGTCAAGGCTTTTAACCAATATATCATAGACTTTCATAGTCTTTAATAGAGATGCTTAAAACTTATTTCTAACCTTTGGTATGTGGCACCTGCATTCTCAAGACGAAAGCAACAATGATATAATATTACAAATTAACTGGGGAGTGGTACCTTAGAAATATCGTCCTTATGTACCAGATTTTTATTTTATGGTTTCTTGCACGTCAAGGGCGAATTTCTTCTTCATTTGCTTCACCATAACCAGGTTAGAATCAATATCGAGTTTATGGGCAATCAACTCAGGATCAATATCGGGCATATTATTTGCTATCCATGGAAGCATATTACTACTTTCTTGCAATTAATTTGCCGTTCAAGGGTTCTTCAAGCGAAGTTCCCATATAAGTAACCTTATCTAGTTCTTCAGGTGACAAAGGAATGGGAATCAAATCCTTTAATGACATCCCTGTTGTTCATTTTTCTCTCAGACATCCATGTCTTCTATTAGGAGGAGTTTTCCCCTGATTCCGTCGGCCCTTAATGCGGCTACATAGAATCTCTAAGCTATTATACAGCCTTCTCTTTATTCGTCAATTTCATTCCTTACAGGAAATTTGATCTTGAAGTAATCGCCTTAAAGACGTGTAGTCCTGTCCGTTCAATGATAGTATTGTATGTTGAACTAGTTTTTATCACCGGAAAGTTTAAGCATTTGTCTGGTCCCTCGAGGTTCTTCTCCTATAGTCGTGGGTAATTAAATAGTTTCTTCTACTTTGAACTCATCTCTATTGAATCTGTAGATCGCATGTCAGAATGTGTGAGTCAGGAATTAATGTACCCCATTTTCCAAAATGTATCTTGGAATAAAATGCCCCGTTGTCCACTAAGACTCTTCAGAATTTTCTATTATAGCGTGACAGGCAATGGGTCTTCATGGGGAAGTTCATCCCTTCCAAGCCAGAATCATCAACAGCAATTGCTAACTCTATTTTGGCACGTTTTGGTATTTCTCCCATGATGTGCATCATTTCTCGAGCAAAAGCCTTCCTTGAATTTCTTAAGGTCCCAGTGGTCGTTGGTACTCCTAAGATTATATTGATAAAAGGCATACGGGGTTGCGTGGTATATTGGTCAATGATATAAGATTCTTTGTATCTATGATAAGCATCGTCCCACTTTTTAATAAAAGCTTTCTGGGAGTTCTTGGCCAATGATATCTTAAAGGTAATATCTAAGGTTCTTTGTTGTTGTGCTATCATAGATATTTTATCATCAAAGTTCGTGGTCATCAGGACCTTTTCTTTGAATCGGTTCAGGTTGTCACTCAAGGATTCTTTATATCCTCCTTTTATATTTAAGATTGAATGGAAATCCTCCTCATACACTTTTACACCATTGTTGAGTCATACCCCTCGGGGTTTGAGAAAATGCCATGCACTTTATGGAATCCTGCATCGACTGTATTAGTAACGCATTTGAGAACGTCCTTATGTGGTTAGCCGGATCATTGGTTCCATCATACGTCTTAATAGTCTGTGAAGGGAAATGTTGAATTATTCAAGTCTCCAAAAGGCATTAAATCATTGGGATCATCCCTGGGAATTTCTATCATCCTCCTTCGTGAAAGGCCATTCAGATCAATTATATCAAGAAATCGACCCTTGGGGCTTCAGGCCTTCCAATTCTTAGAATTTGTTGAGTTTATTGCTCCTTTTCCACATTTTTTTCCTTCATTACATGATGAGCTTTATGAGCTGAAAACCACTCTTTATCATCCTAAGTGAGTCCTTAAGGCCCTCAAGGCTTGGGACATCCTCCCCTAGCCGATACCTTTTCTGGGCATCACCTTCTTGCAGCGATATCCTTGTCACTAGAGATTTTATCATCAAGTTGGGGACATAACAATCACCAAGTTGGTCATAGATGGGTTCCAAATCTTGAATATAAGATGGCGCATAACCTTTATGCGATCGATGTTGAATTCCACATTTTTATTCATAATCGTTGAACCTATAACCCAGATCATTCATGATTCGGGAAGGGAGAACCGTGTTAGTGGATTGTGGCCCTTGAGGCATAGCATATGAAGTTGGGGATTTGACCCTCGAACTTGAGGATGCGATCCCTGAACTTGAAGATTCGGTCCTTGGAATTCGGGGATCTTGAGTCATCTCTTATGGGATCATCCCTTGAAGATTCTTCTTTTGGGAGTTGTTTCTTGAGGTCCTTGGGTCGAGAACGTCCTTCTAGTGGGTTTCTTACCTAGGCGCCTCCTCCTTAGGGCGAAGTCTCTAGCAGTGTTCTTTCTTTGCTATTGCATATGATCTAGACAAGTCATGATCTCTCTTCTTCATGTGGAGGTTCCAAACATCAAACAATAGATATATTCACCCCCTCATAGGGGACAAATCATGTCTTACTCATGGGATCTCGTCCCTTAAATTCTTGTGCTTAGAGGGTTTGACCCTTGAACAAAGGTAGGTGCAGACTGCGTTCCAACTTCCAACGTTGGTGTTCGAAAGAAGTTGTTCTTCATTGGTGGAACTAACAACTTGAGTCATGGCTAGTGGATCTTTATTGCTTCGTGATTTTAGATCTTGGCTGAGTTTCCGGATATGTGCTTCATGAGTATGGATCCTCTCATCTACGGTTTGGGGATTCGTCTATTCACGTCATCGGGGGTTAAAATTCCTTTTTAACAATGGGTTCTCTACTCGACTGTCCCCTTCTTTGGGCGATTTTCTAATCAGATAAACAATCATTGTCCTTAGTATAAGAGCCACAGAAATCACATATTCTCTCTTCAATGGGGTTCAGCGCTCACAAATACTAAGGTTTGTATTCCTCACGTGGTTGATGTTGAAATCTACTTCCTCTAACTTCTGGAAATATAGACATCCAATAAGGTGGGTCAGCATTTGCCCTAGGTGGATGCACAATTAATAATATCTGGAATCTGGGTGTTTGGGTGTTCATTGGTGAGAAAACAATCTGTAGTTACGAAACCTTCCCATGGTTATGAATCCTTGAGGTTGGGGATCATTCCTTGGATCAGTGAATTAGTGATCCGGGGATCTGTCCCAGAGAGATCAGCCCTTTGAGTATTGAGGTTTGACTGTGGCGGTATCTCAACAGTGGATGTGACAGTGTGCATCGCAGTAGGTAGTTTCTCAGTGTTTCTTCGTGCTCTCATAGTTATCGTCTTCTTCCCATAGACGGCGCCAAATGTTATGGATAAAAAACTAGGTTCTATTTATTGAGTGTATTTAATGTTAAGGTTTGATGAGCTTCGAGCTTTAATAGTTGCACTTGTGTTTTATAGCTTAATTCTGCCTTCACAAGATGCCTACGTACCTTGGTTTATGCCAAGAATCAAGACAAAACGTAGTTCTAGTTAATGACCTGTGGCTTGTAGCGCCTCGTGGCGTTGTGACATTTGGAGTTGTGTCCCCAAACGTAGCTCTGAGAATAAAGGGTCAAACCCTTTATTTAGGCATTGGGAGCCCGTGATTTAAGGTTTAGGAGACTTGGTGGGCAAATCTTTGTTTCTGATTGGAATTTGGAGTCCTAGAAGGACGAAATTTGTTTCCTTTTAGATTTAGGTTGCTTGGAGGCAACTTCTTGTAGAAGTAGTTCCTTATTTGAACACATTTATTGGGCTATTTGATTAACCCCTTTATTAATTATCAAATTAATAAATAATTAGGGTTTTGGTCCTCATTAATTGGGCCTCTTTATTGGACCAGCTAGGTCTAATTAATGCAAGATTAATTATGTCTCTATGTTCATTTTTGACTCATATCACTAATATATTATTAAATAATGGTAACACATTTTTTCTCATTTAGCTTTCTCTAAAACTACTTTGAATAAATTTAGTTCATTGCCGATACGAGGTAAATATTCATGAGACTTAAATCGCATTTTACAGATAATTTTCAAAAAAATTGTACTTTTGAGAAAAAACTAAAAAATTTATTTATCTATTTAAAAGTTGTGTTTTCAAAATATCTTTTTTATATTCTGGAAAATCTTTTATATATTTTGAATTCAAGGGCCTCAAGATTACTCCATATGAACCTTATCCAACGATCACTTATAAGTTGTCAATAAATATTTGCCACAAATGTGAATAGACAGATTTATAAACTAAATGTATATTTATATATATAGTCGTATCCTAAAGTATTAGAATAATATCTATTATATCAAATATTATTTATAGGAAGTTTTAAGTACTATATTCATTTAAAATTTCATTAATCAATTTAGATTCATGAGTGTGCCATAATTTTATATGTATTATGTTAATCTATGGGACAAGTGAAAATACAACTCTTACAATCCCACACATTGTGGTCATATTTTTTTCTATTCTCCCAAAATGTTTGTCCACATTTTCGATAATTCAATTCTTTTAGTTTTTCTTTATATTCTTGATATGTAAGATATATTAATTAAAATAATAAAAAATGTTACCTGAAAGGCATATGACATAGCCTATTTGTGTAGTTCGAGGATTCAACTCAACTTAAATAAGAATGTAATAAGTAAATAGCAGATCAACAGTCACAGGGATCTCAAAAAGTATTATTCATCAAAGAAATGAAGGAAAAAGTCAATCTACAGTCTTGAAGAATTACCTCACTAGAAGAAGCTCATTTAATCGATCAAGCCTCAATGAAATAATTCAAGAAAGTGGAACCATTTAAGTGACAGAGATCTCAGCCAAGTGACAGACAAAAATACAGATATTCAGTTGAAGGATATAGGGATTTTAAATTGAAGAAAATCACAACCATAAAGACAAGACATGAAGAACCGTCACAAAAGTTAGTCACTCATGAACCAGACAGTACATCGAATGTCAACATTGAAGTAGTGGAAATTATTAATTTTCATTGATTTTCAGAAGACTGGTTGCTATCAAGTGATTGATTTAATTCTCTATTAATTAATTATATCAATTAGTTAATTTCTGAAAATAATTTATTTCTTTTAGAAATAATTTATTGATTAAATTAATTAATCAGTTAATTAATTTAGAATTATTTTAATTGATTTAAAAGGAAGAAAGACTATAATTTATACTAACAAGACTATCGATTGAACCGGTAAGACTATCCGGGATTGTCTTACCGATAGTCTTGGCAGTACAATTGATTGTATTGCCGATAGTCTTGGCAGTATAATTAATTGTATATCCGATAGTCTTGTTAGTTCATTCAATAGTCTTGGCGATAGTCTTTCCAGGTCAAAAGGGCTGTGCACCTCTACTTATACAAAAATTAAATAGAAGCCTTAAAGTTAGTCATCACAACAACAGCCGAGAAGAAGAAAACCAGATCAAAAAGTCATAGCCTTCATTTTCCTTATGCCAACCAACTTGTTTACAGGCAATTAATTTCTAGCATTTATTGTAATATTTAATCCACTGGAAATTGATTACTTGTACTTGTGAAACTATCTAGCGGATCAAATATCCCTAGATTTAATCTCAAACTGCTTTTTAGCATTTGATCTTTTTATTACAAAAATAGATAAGTTCATGTCGAATTTATTCTAGATTTCTTTTAATTAGTTTGAGATTAAATCCTTGTAATATGTATCGTATTTGTAACAACCCTTCAAGTTTAATATAAGTTATATTTAACTTGAATCTTGTTTCAATTTTTATTCCGCATTAATTCTAGTAGACGGTATAGTTTGTATTCAACCCCCCTTCTACAAACGTATTGGGACCTAAACATTGGTATCAGAGCCTCCTGATTGAAGCACAAATCAAGATCCGTACTTTTGAGATTTATCAAGATTTAGTGAATTTTTATTTTTCTTAAAAATTCAAGATGACTACTCAAAAGGTTGGAACCGTCAAGATTTCCATGTTTGATAAAGACCAATATGTGATGTGGAAAAAGAAGATGCTTTTATTTCTTAAAGTGGCCAATTCAAAATATGATGGTATTCTGGAGAATGGTCCAAAAATTTCAATGGTCGTTGAACTTGAAGTTGTGGTGGATAATGTGGTTGTTACCCCTGTAAGAACTTATCCTAAAGATCCAAAAACCTATACAGCTGATGAGAAAGATGATGCTACTTTGGATTCTATTCTACAGCTAATTCTGATTGATTCTCTTGATTCAACAATGCTTGGTCATGTAATGGATTGTAAAGATGCCAAACACATTTGGGAAACAATAGAGTTAATCAATGAAGGTACAGAGGAAGTTAGAGAGAACAAGTTGGAGATTCTTACTTCTCAGTACGAGCACTTCAAATCCAATCTAGATGAAGGCACCACTGAAGTCTTTGAGAGATACAACAAGTTGATCAGTGACTTGAATATAAATGGAAAGCACTATACTATCAAATAGATCAATAAGAAGTTTTTACTAACACTTCTGCCTCATCTAGAGTATAGAATAACAGTAGAGAAGCAAGAGACTTAAGTGAAATCTCACTGGAAAGACTCTATGGTATTTTTAAAAACTATGAGTTAGAGCAAATTCAACAGAAGGAAATTTATGGTACAGGAAGGGTGGTCAGTACATCAACTACACTAGTAGCTGAAGATCTTCAACAACAGGTTCAACCAGGGACAAGAACTGTTCTACCTTCCAACACTGTCAAAGATGTGATAGTAGCTGAGCATGGTGTGACATCTACTAATCAATCTGATGGGGAATTTTATTCTATGAAAGAGCTTGAACAACAGGAAGATGAGTCTATGGCCTTGATAGTGAAGAAGTTTGGAAACTTCAGATTCAGAAGAGATCCCAAGTTCAAATTCAAGTCCAGCTCTAACAGATTTCAGAAAGGTGATTCTTCATCTTCTAATACTTTAAATTCTGGCTACAAGACCGGAATGGTGGATAGAAGCACAATCCGTTGCTTTAATTGCAATGAGTTAGGACACTTTTCAACTCAATGCAGAAAACCTAAGCAAGGAAAGAAGAACTCTTCTGACTCAAATCAAAAGACCAAATCTGGAAAGAAAAAGTTGGGATGATTTTGATAGTGAAGATGAAGAAGTTGGCAATCTTGCACTAATGGCTATAGAAGACTCAACTGCATCTCCTAACAAAGAGGTAACATTTACTGATGCTGAAATGGTTTATCATCTAAGTAGTACCTTAGATTATGCTCGTCGTGAAAATGATAGAATAATTCTTCAGAATAATGCTCTCGAAAAAGAAGTTAGTGAATTGAGGCTAGTGCATATTAATCAAGATAAACTTAAAGAAGAATTAGCTTTTCTTGAGAATGGAGTTAATTGTTATAAACAATTAGAAACTATTCTTAAAAAAAAGATCACTAGTCTTGAAACTAAAGTTAGAGGATACTACAATTCTTGTGTTATAGCTAAAGAGATCTTCAATAAACAGGCCATTAATAAAACTGTTGGAATAGGTTTTGATTATAATGAGTCTATTGGAGAATTAAGCATTAATACCCTAGACCTTGTCAGTGCTGAAGAAAGGGGTTATACCACAGGTGCTTAAAGATGTTAGTAAACCTATCTTTAAAAAATCTACTGCAGAACCATTCGACGAGACTTCTGTCATTATTCAAGAAGAATTACGTTATTAGGATATTGTTAATGAGAGTGTTGCACCCAACAAATGTGTGCCTAAGGATAAAGTAAAGTTGTGCAAACAACTAAGGCTGACTTAGACACTCATAAAGTAGGTCAAAAGAGTAACATGTCTAACATGCATAACATGCCTACTATTTATTTATCTCATAAAGCATGTGGTGTTGCTAATTGCATGTCATGTGCGTTTAATGTCATGTTTGTTTATTTTAATGGTAAGCATGCATCTAATGATAAGACTGCACCTCGTCAGCATGTGAATAAGAAGAAGCATGATAGACCCAAGACAGCTAGTCCTTCTAAAGTTACGAAGGAGACATTTGCACCTAAGCCTAAGCATAAATTTGTTAAGGCTGTTTACAAGGTAAAATTCCCAGTCATTGAAAAGGTAGATGTTG
>PHNY01029938.1:3983-14034 GCA_003724115.2 Anethum foeniculum | reverse complement strand
ACAAAAGAATCCTATTAGTAACGAGCTAACGTGTTAGATTTTGTAACAACTAAAACAACTACTAGGTGTAGAAGTAGAACTATAAGGTGAAATTTCGTAACTGCACGTAGGTTCAATTTATATTAACTACATAATTTAATAGCATTTATTTATTATATATTCTCATCAGATTCAATTTTCTACGATTATTAATTTAATTTGATACAAATATTTTAATTTTGATTCGTATTTCGCACGGGCATGAGGTTTAATACTCTGCAAATATTAATTTAATATTTTTAATCTCGGGCCCGTGCTTCGCACGGGTTACCAACTAGTATATATATATATATATATATATATGGAGATGTTGAAAGTAGATTTGGTCCTAATAGAACGCATCTGAAGAAATAAAATCTTTGTTTTGAAAATCTCTCTCTCTGATTTTCAATATATTATATTATTATATTTATTGGATTTCAATATATTATATTATTATATTTATTGGATCCTCCGTTGCCAGTTGCAGTTGGTATTAGAGCCAGGTTACCATTGAAGTCTCCCAAACAGATACACTTTCTTTCTTTCCATTATATATATATAGAATATGATAGGATATATATGATGGGATTTAAAATAAAATGAAGGAGTCATTAAACCCTGCCTGGGCCCAAATCTCAGAAAACAAACTCTAAAATTAACGGCAAACAAACTCAAAATCCCCCCAAATGAAATGACCACACCAACTAACCTAAACCCTAAAAACTGGCGATTCTATTGGGAATCCCAATCACAAGTCCCAATACTCAAATTACACCTCTTCAATCCCCATTTCAAGCCTTTAACTCAATGCACCAATCTAAATCTCCATTTACTTGTCGAAAAATCGGTGTTGGAGCTGCGTTGGCTCCACGAGGTTTTAGTTACAGTTCCTGTGCCTAAAGTGTTGCTTGATTCTGATTCTCCGCTATGTTTTAAGCTCTTGGAGGATTATATTGAGGTGAAACTTTGTTTGCTTCTTTCGGTTGATCATCCCATGCTTTCCAGTTTGGATGAGGTTCACCAACTCAAACCGCTTAGGATGGATTACGGTGAGCTGTTATGTTTTCTGCCTCTTTTTCGTATGCTGTTGTAATTATCGGTTATTTCTTTCATTTTCAGTAAACTAGAAAATTAAAATTTTAATTTTGGGAAACTCGTGAATTGATTAGAATTGCCGAATTTGTAGTAAACAAGATACATTTTATTACTTTTGGATTGATTTAGATAGTTGGGAGGTACAAAATAAACATAGATAGCCGTGGAGAGTGAGATTTATATAGACTGAGATAAAACGAAGTTGCAATTTTATTTATCACTTACAGGAGAACACTATATATATCATGTACTATCTTTAATTTCCAAAGATAGAGAAGATAAAGCAACCATTACCCCATTAGCCACCCATGTGGTTTTTCTGATGGTTTTACTTGCAACTGTTGTTCACGTTAGTATATGTAAAACCCTTTGTCTTCAGATGCTGAAAACAACTCTAACTTTCTTCAGTAAGTGAGCATCTTTGCCATCTATTTTTCTTTAAACAAAATTTTTTTCCTTGATTTTTATATTGCATGTAGCATGTGAAATTATGGCATTTGGAATCTGTTTTTCCCTGCTATGTTAAGTGCTCTTGATTTCTACATGCTGCTTTATACCCGTTAATCCTATTGTTTACAATCTATATAAGTTTTTCTAATGTTTCAAGCGTCTACAGATATTGAGTGCTTGTCGTCAACAGGAGATGTATCCTTTTACTGTAGAAATTGCTCCACCAAATTATCTACATCTCTCAGGTAGGATTATAGTTACAATCTTACTTGCTGGATAATTACTGCTGTAGTGGCACTCGGCATTTCACTCTTGAGTCCTTAGGTGGGAATATAATTTATGATTAATTTCATCACGAGAAATGTGTTTGAGTTTATTAATATTCACCCAAGTTTTCTGTAAACTTTTTATTATGCAATAATGGATTATAATTTATATTTTGAATCTAGACTAATGTGGCTGACGAGTTGTCTAAAATAAAAGTCATCCCTGTCGTAAGCATGCGTATTAGGTTCAGGTAATGATGCAAGACAAATCTGGTGCATATGTGTATAGTGTCCGGATCTAACCAAATTTGGACAATATTCTTATGAATCGAGGTTGAGCCAACCTTGAACAGAGTTACAACCAGTTCAACTCATTCCATTTTTGCCCCCTAGGTAAAGACTCTGAATCTATTACGTTCAAACTATGAAGAAATAAAATAGACATTTGAACTATGAGTACTTTAGATTTAAGCCATTCCAGTTACATAAGCACAAAAAACTTGAATTACATTTTGGTTATGATAAACTTGGTAAATGTTTAATAACCTCGGCAGCCATCTGATATTGGTATGGGTTCTTCAACCAAAGTTGATACCCGAACCATATTAAGGTTTAATTGGGACTAAATGATGATGATATGACACAAATGTTCAAAATTTAAATGTAGTTTGCAAGTAGATCGTGCTTTTGCTTCTATAATATGTTTAATGTCCGCAGAACCTTTGAGGAGATGCCGTCGGTTAACTGGCGAGAGGTAGCTGACAATTGGTTTGGGAATTGCTGTTGCTCATTTGGAGGAATTAGTGAAAAATTGGTTATCAGTTATGCAAAATCTCATACAAGTACAACAGGTCTCTGTCTCTTAAACACCTCATCTGTTATTTTAAGCAAAGATGATCTTGTGGGTTTTAATATACCTGACTGGAGCCGAAAGGAAGATAATGAACTGGATTTTGCTGTTAACAATGGTGTACACCAGACCACTGAAAGTAAAGATGACACAACCATGTCCTTTCATGGTCAAACAATTATGATGAATGATATTGACAGAAGACTTAAAAAACAATGTTCTTTGAAAGATTCCCTGATTATTGAAGGAAAACGTGAAATAATCGACTCTGACACTTCATCTCAAGTATCGCCAACATTGGAGGATGTGAAGAATGTGCCATCAACTCCTGTACACTATATTCAAGACCATGATATCAAATGTTGTGATCACACTGGATTTGAACCTTCTTCGAAGGAGCATGACTCAAGTGCTATTGGACTCCTAGAAAATCAGAAATCCTTTCTTGATGGATTTCTTGGGAATGTTTTCATGGCTAAAGCTTCAAATTTATCAAAAGATGTTCAATGGATTGAACTTTCTTGTCCATGCTGTTCGTGTCTGCTTGGAGCATATCCATGTGGTAATAGTAATGCAGTATTCGACAGTGGATTTCACTTGTTGAAGTGTTACATATCAACTTGTTTGGATGCTGAAGCATCAAGAAATCTCTTCAGGTATCTGGCATATTTCTGAAGTCACATGTACATGCTTGAGTATGTGATTTAGTGTATGCCTAACCAGTTTGTGAAACTTGTACTCCTGGTGTCGTAGTATTTCATTTATTGCTTTATGAAATTTTGACTCGGAAGTTGATTGTGACTGATTTTGCTTAAGTTCCCCATTTGAATATTTCATATTATAGACCTTCCGGTGAAATACTTGGTTTTATTGGTTATTTAAGTGAAGTTCTGGTTAATTATGCTCTTGACCATTCCTTACATGTCAAGATAGAACTCTTAAATTTTGACTTCTCTCTTTATAAATGAATGAAAGAGATTGATGGATTAGCTTTAATTTATGCGCATCACTAATGTAGACGAAATGATGTGGAAGAGTAGTTAAAATATTTTAGTATTTGATTTATGTTATTAGTGGGGAATAGATTTAATTGTAATTTATTATAAAGTAATATATATAAGAATATAATAGATAATGGTAGAGAGCAAGAAAAGGATTTGTTTCCTTTATTATTACGATTTTAATTGGTCCCTATGTTTTGGGATTTACTCGTATATGTCTACATACGGTGATGTAATCTTTTATTATAAGAAGACTTTGATTGATTAGTGAATTGAGATTGTTCTCTCTCTTGTTATGAGTTGCGATCATAACAAACTTTTCTTCTGCGGTTGAGATATCCTAGAAGTAGTGGTTCTTCTACGGTTAAATTACCTTACGGGTGTGGGTTTTCTGCAGTTAATCTACAATTATCTATCTTTTTATTGTGTTTTTATTCTTGTCATGCTTCACGAATCTATCAAGTAGGAACAGGTCATCTACATCTCCAGCTCCTAAGCTGTTAGTATGCAGAGTCTTTCATCGTGTGTCACTTCCGCTCAATATCCTCTTCAAATCTTATTGATTCATCTATCATATTGTACAGCTGCTAATATTTCATTATTATGTATCAGGAGGTACACCTTGGAGAGGATGTTTTCTAGTCAGTTGTTGGAATGTGCTAAAGATGAATTATCATTTCGAACTGTGGTTAGGGATCTACAAACCAAGCGTCCTATGTTAAAAATTGTCCTCTTAAACCCAAATTCATGGTGCTGCTTTGGTTATTGTTCAAGCACTGTGGAGCAGGCTCCAAGAATAAATATGTCTCCTGCCATTAAATTACTTTTCTCTGACTGTTGCAGAAGTGATGAATCTGAATTGAGGTGCGATACTTGTTTAATTATTCACATACCTTCATATTAAGACTTTTACTTCCTTTTTGACCAGCATGTTGATGAATTTGGATGTTCACTTGATCATTTTTTTTGTACATAATTTAAAATAAGGTTTTGCAGCACTAAAATTGTATCTACAAGTAGGGTTGTGGGTTTTGTATGGAAGACATTAAAATACACTAATACACTATTCAGAATATAATTTTCCACAGATAATCTTGCTTTTAATAATGCAATCCCTGTGTCCTCACTCCTCAAATGGTTCTTTTTTTTTTTTCCTCAGATGGTTCTGGTACTAGTGCGAACATTGTTAACTGTATTCACTGTCATAATTCAAAATTTAGATGCACAATATTATATGTAAAATAAAAATAGAAGAAACTCTCATGCATGCAAGTGAACTCAGCTTTATCAAATAAACCCTATTGCTTGTTTTACCATTAAAATTGGACTTTTTCATCTTACATGTCACTATGTCAGTTTATTGTGCTGCAATATAAATTTCTCACTCAACAAGTCACTCCAAAGGTAAGAAATTGCTAAAAGCAAACTTATCGGAGCTGCGTGTCATTTGCTCTACCATCATTTTGGTTATGGGTCCATCCAGGTCTTCATGCTTTTCCAGGGAATCCCCCACGAAAAATATACACTGTTCCTTCTTTTTAATCAAATGGATAATAACCACCCCCTACATTCCACGATATTGTGCATCACATTCGTATCTATTTTGGCTGAAAGCTAATAAGTTCCTTCCTGAAGTACTCTTGCATCTTTCTTTCGTTGTTCTTACTTTCTGATGCGTACCATTTGATTTGTGCAGGATGACAGAGGAATGGGTAGTCAAGAACCAAGCTGATGAAGTTTACATGTTAGCTTCTCAGATAAAAGAATTGATTAAATCATTAGAATGGGTAAAGAATGTTCTGCCACCTTCACATACCTTGCTACAGGGATTTTCATTATCTTCTTTAAGAATGTGAAATCAACCTACTTTATAATTTTTTTCAAGTCCTCTAAAATGAATGTTAAATGGAAAGATTTTTGAGAACCTAGAACTGAAGATATTGATACATTAGCATATTGATGTATGTCTCAATCTTTTTTCGGAGGTGAGCTTTTAGTTGAACTGTAACTGTCATTTAATCTATAGACATATATCTCAAGTGTTATAAGTAGGGTCAGTGGGGATACGGAACTTTCATGTGTTCAACACCCTCGTATTACTAATATGTCAAGTAATTTTTAAGGTGAATCTCCCTGTATTGTAAATCCATGAATCCATGAATTACAAAATCTACTGCCTACTTTTTAATAGCTAAGCTAAATAGCTAATTATGTAAACATGTGAAGTTATTGGGTTTGAGAATTCCATATTACATTGCTAGATGGTTTTTCTTGTTTTGTGTCAAAATGCTAGGTGTTAGAAGTCAAAAACAGCTGAATCTTCTAATTTGTTAGAATTATGCTTTAATATTCTAAATTTGAATCTTATTAAAATAACATGTGAAGTTATTGGGTTTGAGAATTCCATATTACATTGCTAGATGGTTTTTCTTGTTTTGTGTCAAAATGCTAGGTGTTAGAAGTCAAAAGCAGCGGAATCTTCTAATTTGTTAGAATTATGCTTTAATATTCTAAATTTGAATTTTATTTAAATAATTGGTTGTTGACCAAATCTCTATGATAATAATTTAGAATTAGTATTGTTTTAATTTTGAATATGTTTGAATTCTAGTTATATTGTTTTCAGGGATAAGATGTATCAGTTAGGTTTTGGCTCTTTATAAAGCACACCTGATTATAATAAAATCAGCAGTTCAAGTTATATTTTTTGTTCATCAGATATGTAGACGTAACCCAGTTATACATATACACCTAAAAACTGAACAATTGGTATAAAGCTCTCTTCTTAAGGAACCTGTGAAACACCTTGATGTATAACCATAATCATGAACCATAACCCATAACAATAACATACAATAACATATGCCATGATTGAGAAATCTAATATCAGTCTAAAATGGAGAAGTCATATACAAAACATAAAAGGACACAAGAATAACATATTTTTGGAGGTACATAAGATGATAAAGAAGTCCAATGCAAGAGATAATAAAGAAGTCCAATGCAAGAGAGACTACTACCACGGAGGAGCATGAAGATATACTTTGTTTTGACGTTAATTAAAATATCAAAGTAAGGAGTAGTGTTAAAATTATGTTTTAATATTTTCAATTTGAATTTATTTCAATTATTGGTTGATGTTAACCAAATCTCTATGATAATAATTTAGGATTTGTTATGATTTAATTTTGAATGTTTTTGAATTCTTGTTGTATTTTTGGGAATAAGATCTATCAGTTACCTACATGATTATAATAAAATATGCATGTTATATAGACACCTGTAATACTAGTTATATACATGCACCTAAAAACTAACATAATCTTAAAAGCATTATATAAAATGAACAAGAGTGAGTTTCAACTGTGATGTCTTGGGATTATGGATGGATTAATTTTTCTTTATAGTGCTAGGTGTTTTAAAAATTTTCTTAAAATATTTTTTAAATAACATGACACAATATGACATATAACATGTTTTGATTGTTGGGCGTATGCTAAATACGCTGGTCTCGTATTATTATGTTATTATTAATGAAATTACCGATTAAGCCGTAACACATCAGCATTTGGAATTTTTTTGGGATATCTAATACTTTCCTTATCCTTTATAAATTGTTATATATTATGGTAGTACTAAAGGTCTATTTACCCCCTGAAAAATATCTATTTACCCTGATAACCGAGGTACTAAATTAGCATAAAGAAAGGTAAATACACTGTTAATCTCATTGTTTTTCTGCAGCACCTTATTGGCCCAAATTTAAAAGTTTGTGTCATTACCAACACTAATATTATGGGCGAATCTCTTGCTTTATTTCAAGTCAGATCCGGTTACCTCATCTGGTTGTATTTGTGATTATCACTGTATTAGTTTGCTATAATTGGGTGCTAAGTGTTTAAAAAATCATTATTGGACATATTTTGACAACAATGTAATTGGAGGGCGCTTTAGGCCTTGAGCAACAGGTATTTCCTCTTTTAAGTAGAACTTATTCCTTGCAAGTCAAAATGCCCCTTAAATACGGAGTGGATGCATTTTGCCATAGAAAGAGTCAACGAGAGACAATGATAAAGATGGAATTATGCTTTTGTAAGTGTGTACAGTTGAATTGATAAGGAGAAGTGCATATGGTTGACATACCAGGGCTAGACAGGTTAGCATACAGAAGCTTGTATGTTACAATTTGGAAGGCCAAATGTCAGAATTTGACACCACCAGCCCCTCCGCAAACATTCATTCTTTTCTTTGAAATTATGTCTTACAAGTATACAGCTGACCTGAATTCAGACCCTAGATATTGAGTGTGCTGGAATATATTCCTTACCTGGTATCTAGTTGTGTAGTAAGGAAGAAAAAAGAGGTGACATTGAAATGGAATAACCAAAAGTTGGTAGCTATAAATCCAGAATTAGTGGGAAGCAAATATATTGTAGAGCATGGGAATGCAATACAAGGGGAAGAGAGGTCTTACATGAAGGGTAGAGTCTTTGTTTGGTAGCCAAGGATGACTTGCCTGCATGCTTCCGTCCAAAGGGTATTTTGCTTTGAGTTTTAGGGTACTTGTGTGTACAAGAATCAAGCAAACTCTATGGTTTGGGGTCCTGGGCAGGCAGTCAACTTGGCTAATATGACAGGCTCCACTCTGTCATGCTAGATCATCTCTTCTCCACCTTCATCAAACAAGGTTCATATCAAACTAATAATTTCTTTTTTCCAGGTTAAATATTATCATACTGATCCTTACATTTGCCTAGTTTGTGATCTCTCTCCATTTTGTTTTTCATTATACGTTGATGAAGACACAAATGCGAACCAACTTTCCGGAAAACCCTACTATGTTACAGTTACTTGTCTTATTAATTTATTTTACAAATGCATGATTTTTCATCAATTTATTTCTATTTACAACAGATTATATATATATATTTCATGAAAAATGTGATAATTTTTATGAACATGAAGTAAAGGTATGCTTGGTACATAACTACAATGTATCCTGTAAATATTTTTCACTAATTTTTTGTTTCAAATACATAAAATCTTCTTGTAAATGTGTTTTTACTTGGGAAAATCAAGTATTTATTATAAAATTGTGATAGTTTTTATGAAATAATAAAATTTCTCCAAATTCTCGCAAGACAATTGTCAATAGAATAATTAAGATAAGAACCAGATGAATCCAACTCCCTCTTAGCTCTGTAAATAAGTTATTTATTTCCATAATAGATATATATTTATGTCTTTTTTTCTAAAAATAAATAACTTATTTTTATTTTAAAAATAAGGTTTATTCATATATTTTTATGACAAATACTTATAATTTAAAACGATATGTATATATGAAAATTTTGTAAAGATAAGTTACTTATCACGGAATGGATATTATATGTAACACCCAAATCCGGGGTCAGGAATCTGGGTCGTTACGCTACCATCCAAACATATATTACCTGCATTAACTCAACAATCCAATAATACAACACCAAATGACCCCAAATACTTTACACACACAAGTTATAGCCTTAGAAACGATTCACAAAAGTAGCATTAGTTATTACAAACCAAATGTACTAATCATGATCTTATACTCAAAACACAACATCTACCTGAAGTTATATTTACAACGATACTTATACATAAGTCTTTCTAACACTAGCTGCACTTACGCAACTTACTTCTGCATTAATCATTCTGACCTGGCTATCTCAGGGTTAAATCTTCCCCTTCCGATCCTCGTGGTACGGAATAATTGATTATAATCTCCAGGCACTGAAAGGTTTAATAAATAAAGCAAGGGTGAGCACAATAATGCTCAACAAATATTCCACCATAGAATAATATCTTCACGACTATGAAGTTTTGAAATTCAATAATCTTTGTTGGTATAACAACCCAAAATCTTTATGGCATATCCTTTGATTTCAAAATACCATATGGTTCAAAATACTATTCAAGGGATAGTAACATTCTCCAATTTCTGAGAATAATATTTAGTTCAAAATACTGTATAAGAGGGAGCAATGAAGCCCAAATAATATATATATGATCGATAATGCAACATGCCTTTCATAATATCTGTAAAACCTTTGTTATGCATAATATGAATAAAGTTTTAATAGAGTTTAATTGACGAAGTTACTAGGTACTTCAACATAAAATCTTTTCATAATTTCTGAAAACCTCTGTTTATTAAAAAATATGAACAGAGTTCAAAAGTACGTCACAAGGTACTACTACAAGGTGATCTTATATATATCCAACCCTGTCTTTTAATATCTTTCAGAAATCAATTCTTATAAAGCATTATCATCAATTCTCTTCATATTTGTAACATGTACATAATGTTACGATTAAAACATACAAGA
>PHNY01029869.1:2655-15449 GCA_003724115.2 Anethum foeniculum | reverse complement strand
CACTACACCTGCATTAATTTATTTTGGAACAAACTTTTGTGAGGTGCTAAGATCCTAATTACATGTGTAATACTTTTCAGTAATGTATTTAATTACCTGGAACATGACTTGAAAAATGTATCCCAAAGACCTGAAATTTTCCGATCAACACGTGTTTCGATTTTTCCCAAATTTCTTGCAGAGATAGCCATCTTAGGACTTGCTGCTGGTAAAGAAACATCAGGGGTACCACGCTCAACATCTCCTTATAAGTTAGCTGATCCATTTCCACCAACTTTGATGTGATATTTGTGACATCTTTGCTGTGAAATATATAGGATTTTACATTCAGAGTTTAAAGAAATTTTATGCTTGTCAAAATATAATAATGTGATATAACTTGACAATTATAGATATATGCCCTATCCAAGACTTACAAACATGATGGTGTCTATAAGAACAAATGCATTATTCTAGCTATACCATTTCAAAGATGGAATACTATCTAGTTTCTACCAAACCATATAAAAAAATTAAAAATCAAGACAAAAAATTCAACTCAACTCGACAAATAGATAAACCATATAAAAAAATTGAAAATCAAGACAAAAAAATCAACTCAACTCGACAAATAGATATATAAGCTCTACCGCATATGCACATACTTCTAACATACAATTTTCATGGTCCTCCAATGGCCAACAACCAAGCTGGATGAATTTCTCGAAGAATAGGCACTAGTACAAAACACGCCATTTACGTCGGAGTTCTAGACTTGGAAGATTTTGAAAATTGGGAAGACAAAGACCTTGTTCTGTTTTTAAACATGGTTACTAGAACACAAAAAAATGTGCATAAAAATTATATATTGAATAAGATACCTTGAAAATATAAAACATCAAACCCACTTTAAACATGGATTCTTCTCTCCATTTTTTTCCTATCTTCTTCATTCCTCCTCTTAATCTATTTATAACCAAAGACCCAAGTCATATTTATAACACAGGTCCGGTGGCTAAGACTGAAGAGTCCGTGTAACATAGCCAAGTAAACACAACTCAACTCACCTAAGAGATGATCCACTTTATACACACATAAAAACACAATTACAAAAAAATGATACTCATAATACCTAACTTCTACTACCAGTTGAATGGAATTAGGGATAAAATAAATGGAGACTAAATGTATACACAGATTAGGATGAAACTATACACACATTTACCAAACACATTACCACACATCACCATGGTATTAGCTAAATTTAAGCCCTTTCACAAGGAACTGTAAGCAATATTTTGGCACTAAAAATATCAAGTTATGTTACAGGGTCAAAGGATGAAATATACACAGAGAACAACAAAAGAGGATACCCAATGTCCTTTATAATAAATTCATCTCTAATCTGTAAATTCATAACTTTACCCCACCGACTTAATAAAAAAAAACTAAACTTAGACTATAAAATTCAAAGAATATACCATCCAAGCCAAAAGGAGTTGAAGCCCTAATTACATCCCTAAACAAAACATGATTACCCATCGAAAAGAAATAAAATCAGAAAAGAGAAGCTTTAATTGAAATGCGTTGAAGCCCTAATTACCTGCAATTTAAACAAAAAAAATTAGTTTATGCATAATCAATCGAAAGGAATATAGAGTTGTAATCGAGTTTGTATTACCAATCGAAAGGGTAAAGTTTGTAAATCGACACGTGATTGAGAGAGAGTTCTCATGTGAGAGGGAGTAGAACTGAGAGTCAAGGAGAGATACGTTTTCGGAAGATTGAGGGAGTGAGGTGAGAGAGAGAGAAAGAGAAAGAGCTGGTTCTAATATTTGGATAAAGGCAAAATAGAAGCTGGGAGATAAACAGAAACGCAATGAAATTAGAGGAGAGGGAAACCAAAAGCTAAATTGGGGGAAATTGGGGGAATGAAATTTGGATACGGAGGGAAACGAATATGAGAGTAGGGGGAAGAAAAAGTGGGTTGAAATAAGATGAAAAATGGAAATATTTTTTTGAGTTATGTATATTATTATTTGATGGTTTCTATTTTAAAATATATTAATGTAAATTAATTGAAATTCATATATACTAACACTCATAGTCTTGTATGTTAAAAATAAATAAAACAATTATTTCGTTAACAGGATCGAATATCGTTAGGGAAAGTACTACTTGCACTATACTTTACTCATAAAATTTTACAAGATCAATTTAAAAAACATTTTAAAAAAAATTCATATGACTAAAACTGAAATATCTTAACATCCGTACGGTGTGGATGTTCGAAAAAATTATTAAAAAATTATCTTGTCAGTCGGGTACGAATCTCGTGAAAGTGAGTAATACTTTTACTAGATTTTTCTATTTCTAACATGCAAGTGCAATTTGATTTTTTTGATAATTTTGTTATATGACTAAAATCGATATTTTTAACATCCGTATCGTTGGATCATCGAAAAAATCATTTAAAAAAATTATCTTGTCATTCGGGTACGAATCCTGTGTAAGTGAGTAGTACTCTTGCTAGATTTTTCTATTCCTGTCATGCAAGTGTAATTTGAATTTTTTTGATAATTTTTTTATATGACTACAATCGATATATCTTACCATCCGTATGGTTGGATCATCGAAAAAATCATTTAAAAAAATTATATTGTCAATCGGGTACGAATCTCGCGTAAGTGAGTAGTACTTTTACTAGATTTTTCTATTCCTATCATGCAAGTGTAATTTGAAATTTTTTAATAATTTTTTTATATGACAAGAATTGATATATATTAACATCCATACAGTTGGATCGTCGAAAACTCATTTAAAAAAATTATCTTGTAAATCGGGTACGAATCTCGTGTAAGTGAGTAGTACTTTTACTAGATTTTTCTATTCCTGTCATGCAAGTGTAATTTGAAATTTTTTGATAATTTTTTGATATGACTAGAATCGATATATCTTAACATCCGTATGGTTGGATCGTCGCAAAAATCATTTAAAAAAATTACCTTGTCAATCGGGTACGAATCTTATGCAAGTAAGTAGTACTTTTACTAGATTTTTCTATTCCTATCATGCAAGTGTAATTTTAAATTTTTTGATAATTTTTTTATATGACTAGAACCAATATATCTTAATATCCGTGCGGTTGGATCGTCAAAAAAATCATTTAAAAAAAATTACCTTGTCAATCGGGTACGAATCTCGTGTAAGTAGTACTTTTACTAGATTTTTTTATTCCTATCATGCAAGTGTAATTTGAAATTTTTTGATAATTTTTTTATATGATTAGAATCGATATATCTTAACATCCGTATGGTTGGATCGTCAAGAAAATCTTTTTAATTATTTAAAAAAATTAAAATTTGAAAAAATTACAATATGTGAGACAATAGTTTTTAAGGTAAACACTTGTCTAAATTATGTATAGATAACACAAATAAACACTTGTCTGATTGAGACAATAGCTTTTCAGCCCATTATATGAGTTATACTAAAACAATTGTATTTCAAAACCATTGTCTAATGTATAACAACGGTTATTTCGCCCGTTGTATGAGTTATACTAAACAACAGTTTGTAAAACAGTTGTCTAATATGTTATAACGGTTATCATTTCCGTTGTATGAATTCTTATTACACAACAGTTTTTAAAAACTGTTGTGTGACCTCCACAATATTCAATATTTTTTTACAACGGTTCACAAAACCGTTGTATGAACCTTGAATTAGACAATGGTTATTGGAGGGTAAAAAAAACCATTGTCTGTCATTTTGGGACAACGGTTTTTCTTCCAACTGTTGTCTGATTAGTGTTGTCTGATGCTGTTTTTCTTGTAGTGCTAGTGGGTTAAGTTTTGTGTTTCAAATTTGTTGAAAAGAGTTTTAAGAACAGAAAAAATTTATTTGTGGATTTTGGATTCTTGTTTCTAGCACTATAACCTAAAAGATCTTGGTTTAGTTTGGGGTCATAGTTGTCGTATTTCAACTATTGGATAGTAATTGGTGAATATTTTTGATTAAGCAGGTTTTATTAATTTGAGATTTCAGTGACGACCAAATCCTCTGACCCCGGATTTGGGGGCGTTACAATGGGCACACAAAAACAATACCAAACAAATATAATATCGTTACCACAAATATTTTCTATTACAACGACATTCACTATGATCTTCATTATGATGGATGATGATATATGCATGACCAACCAAGTATGCATTTCCTCTAGTTTCATTTAATACTAACATTCAGGGTGACCAGGTCCTTCTTGAAAAGCATGTTCTTTCTCTTTATAAGCAGAATGCCTAGCAGAAGATCTCATAGACAGAAAAGGACCTGCATAGACATGAGCTATAGAAGATAATAGTGACGTTCCATAAATAGGACATGCTTTTGCATTGGATTGAGTCTTGGAGACGTAACTAGACACAAAGGTGCCTGTAAAAAGTCATTTGACAATTTAAAACCATAAATACACTTTTATTTACATTATTGGCCATACTTAGAAGATTATAATTCATACCTGGTAAGGATTCTACCTAGCCACAGGAACCATCCCCGAAGGAAGAATTACTGCACCATATGTCCCTTGAACATATGAGCCTGAAGAAGAGCATGCCTTGCAACTGGCTAGTTACCAGCTACAGCCCATATTGTTGAGACTGTGGACTAGAACTGTATGGTTGGGTAAATAGCGGATGACACATTTACTGTAGGAAAAAGTCCATGAGCAGGATTGTGTATGCCATCTGGATTTGGTTGATGGAACTTACATGTTACACCAAACTTGAATTACCATGTTTTTAAGTAGTACGAACACTCTTTCTCTCCCAGTTACAATAGCATAGTTGTAAGACAACTCAAATTTTAAAACAAGATGAGATGTTAGAGAATTTTAAATAAACAGCATACCGGACGTAGTTGATATGGAGAGACACTTATTACTACTGAGATTGCAGATTTAACTCCATGACTTGGAAAACGATATTAACAAAAAGCACCAAACTTAAACATGAGCGTCCTCATATAGTACTACAAGGTTAATATGAATATCATAGTTAAACAAAAGGAAAAAGTTTGAGGAAAAAAATCATATATAAATGATTTATGATCAAATATATTATCATAATGCTAAATTAATGAGAAAATATCATAATTCATGTAGCTAGCTAGCTTAGAGTACATCATAATTGACTTAAATTCATACAATTAGTATCAAATTATTTTATTTTTAAAAAAAATTAATGTATTTTCGACCTAAAACTATGGGCAAGTATTACAACCTAGCAAGCAAAAAGTAACATAGTTAGCATTTAGGAAGCTTCCTATTATTTCAGTTAACAAATATTTATGTTAATTTAAAAATAATGTGAAACATTTTTCAAAATCAGCAACTATCCAATCAATTATATAGTGAACAGCTAGCATACAAATACAATCTTCCTAATATAATATAAAAATTACCCACACTCTTGTTTCCATTATTCCATATATTTACCGGTTAAATATAACAATGTATTTCGATGCAATGTCAACACAATACCCAAAGGGTGGTTACTAGGAAAATAAAGAACCAGAGCATAATATTTTGATTATTAAATGAGACATAAACATTAACATTATTCTCCAACAAAATTTTCACTTTATATATGCTAATTATCATTAAGTAAAGAGAATATGCAACTCAATTTACCTCTTAAATAACACATTAAGACTAACTTGAATGTTAGTCCATCACATCATCTTCCAACCATCAGTTCATTACCGCTTGATTCTCAGACTCAATGTCACAACCTTCCCAGCTCGTAATCTCAAGAAAATGCACCTAAAAGAACATAATAAGCGATACAACCTGAGAACTATACATGAGTAAATTTGGCTTGATGAAGTTGATAAAGGCATACCCTTTGTCGTGCCTCCTAACAAAACATATAAATAAGAATTAGATTAGTGAATTTTATAATCTAATTGTAATATCCGGGAATTTTACTACTATTTTGTGATATATTAACTGAAACATTATGTGTCTTATATTCATTTGATCTAAAATGTTACGTGTTATATGTTGCCTGTGGTCCTATAAAGGACTGATATTTTTTTCGTATATTTTATTTTGTGTTAAATGTTATATTCAGGGTTTCTACGACTGTTCGGAACCAATTTGAATATAATACAGAGTGTATATCTCAAATCTATTTCAAATTTATTTTAATTTGAGTCACCTAGGGTTGGTCTACTCCGTGTTTTGTGTTGTATTGGCCCTGTATAGTCGCGGGTATTTTATGGATATTTTATTATATTTTATTTCGTATTAAACGAGTCTACGGTTGATTTCAGTCTCAACCGCGGTCTATTTCGATAGCCGGTAATCACGAGGTATGCGTGAGGCCTCATATTTCGCAAAATGGTGTATGCCCCTTTGACTTTTGGAACATCATGATATTTTTGGAAGTGTTTTGTTTTTCAAAAACATTATCGGACCGGGCCCCTACTGGGATAAAAACCCCACAAAAATTACATTTTTATTTTCATAAAATAGAGGGCCTTTCAAATATCTTATATTTTCGCATTTCTGAAATATTCATAATTTTTGATAAATTTTGGTATAATTATTGTATTTATTTGAAAATAATATTTTAGAAGTTATTCCCGATAAATTATGATTTTGGGGCTGATCAAAAACTATTGTTTCAATAATTGACCTCTAATTTTGTTAAGAAATATTTTATTTATAAAGTCTAAAAATATTGATTTTTAGTAAAATTTTATATTAGATTTTAAAAGTTTAATTTTTAATTATGCATATATACATATTTTATATATGAAAAAAAAAAAAGAAAAGAAAAGGAGAGTAACGTGACCACCCCCTCCCCTTTATTTCATTAGCTGCAAACAAAAACACACCCCCTGCATCTCTCTCTTGTCTTCTGTCTCTACCATATGTATGTATATATCATTAAACTTCAAAAATTTATAACTTATAAACTGTCCATCCAAATCTCAATATATATATATATATATATAAATGACCAGCTCTTCGATATTTACGCATAGATATATATATTTCAAGGTTTTGAGAAGAAAATTTTTGGGACATATTTCTATTTTAATTTGTTTTCGGGGTATAGAAAAGGAGTTTGACGATGTGGAGTAATTTGGGGTGTCCGAAATTTATTGTGAGGTACAAATTTTAAGATTCTGTTTTGGTATTTGAATATATTATAATATGTTACTTAATATATATTGATTTCAGAATTTTTAGAAATTATTTTGGATCCGCCTGAATGTTTACTGTTGGCCCAGATTTTGGTTCCGGTAGCCGTGTTCTTTGTTCTCGGCGAGTTTATATGTTTAGATATAAATTATGGTGTGTTCTAAACTGGTTAAATTATATTGTGGTATAATTGGATGGTATTGTTTGAATTGATTGTGAGGGGTTATTACCCTGGGAAAAGTCCATTTTACAAAGCCATTATTTCGAATATTTTTCTTTATGAAAAAATTTTATTCAGGTCTAAACCCTTCTAGAATCTGATTGGTGTTCAACCCGGATCTGACTGGATTCTTCATGACCCGTTTTCCTGATTAGTTTGACCCAGTTTTGATTTTCATAACTTAAAATCTTGTCCTAAAAATCTGTTTGTGAAAATTTGTTTAATTTTTTTACTAAAAATTCAATTTGATTATTTAATTAATTTAGTTAATTATTTATATAATTAATTATTTAATTTGAATAACAAATTGAAATATTTTTTTAAATACTTTCGAAAATCCAAAATTCATTTTGTTGATTAATTAAATCGATTAATTATTTTTTTATAATTAATAGATTTATTTAGTTAATAAATGAATTATTTTTAAACAATTTTTAAAAAATTTGAAAAATCATTTTAATTGATTAAATTTATTAATAAATTATTTTAAATAATTAATTTATTTATTTAATTGATTTTTAGATTTGAAAAATAATTTATTAATTTGAAAAATCAATTAATTTAAATATTAATTGATTTATTCGTATTAATTTGATAACCATTACCATTTGTCCAAATTGGATGAAACGAAGTCCGTTAGATTTAGAAAAATATCCCAATTTTTTTAAATATATTGTAAGCATATATTTATATTCTAAAACTGGGATGGCTATTTTGTGAACCACTTAACGGACTGGTATTTTACAAAAAGATGTGTTTAGACACGAGGTTGATTTCGAACATACCAAATTGAGTCCTATATGACATGTCTTATGTGCTTATGTGCATTAAATGGTATGTGATCAATAATTAGCTATTGAAGTATTTAATTTTCGTAATAACTCCGTATAAGGGGTTAACGTATGGGTAGACATTAGATGTTGAGACGTATAATTACGTCGATTCAGTTATATTATGATTGGTTAAAATAGTCTCTTTTATTTTATAGAGACGGATAGACTCAGAAATGGTCGGAGCAGAACATAGTAAACGGCGAGTAAAGGCTAGATAGTCTGTCGTGTAAAGTACAGATAGGAAAAAGCCAATCCAAAAGGATTTATAAGACAAATGGCTAAAGACCAGATAGCTATGCAGTTAAGACAAGTATTTCTCCCCTATTCTAAGTTCAGAATAGTTAAATGTTTTACATGTTGCTATGATAACTCTTAATTATGCCAGCCTTTGTTATTCATGTTCTTTCCTTATAATTTATTGATATCATGAGCAAATACCTATTGTTTCGGGTTATTTGCAAGACTTTAAATTTAATGTATGAATCAAAATGGTTTATTATCAAATGTTCTGATTCTTTTGGTAGGTTTTGAATTGAACCGGTATATGACCTATTTTATAAAGAATGATGTGTTATGAAAATGAAAGGATCATATCAACAGTTTAGTGTTCAATCCTACCACTGGTTTTAGATACTTACTCTACGGACTGGATGTTTATTTAAAGACCAGGGATGGACTGGTCCTTATGATTTATTAGGTCAAAGTGTGTCTAGGTACCCTATATGATGATGAATCTATGCGGTTGGTCATAGGTCCGTACTGTATCCCGAATGATCAGCGGGGTCCAGTACATCTGTTGGTTCTAGTGTCCAGTCTAATTTATTGTTGATCGCCATTAACGACGGTCCTTCTTTTAAAGTTTCACATTTACAGGACAATGCAAGTAATTGATTCTTGAGATGAATTAGAAAAAGTTTTAGTTGTTCCGTTTCAGAAAAATCAAATCTATCATTGGCAGCCAGCGAGGGCTAATGTTTTATTCGCTCAATTAACTAAATGAGCAGAGACATTGATAAAAATATTCAAACTTGTTTCCAGGGATTTCTTTTTGACAATTATACTTTACTATTGTTGATACCTGGAAACCAAAATATAGTACTTGCTGGGCATTTTTGGCTCACTCTTGCTTTGTTATTTTTCTTATCCTTTGTCGATAGCTCGCAATAGACAGCTCTATGGAGAGATCCCAGCATTAGGTAGTTGGATGTCTCAGGTTAGAAAAGCAAAGGAAATTGGTNAAGAGGTAATGAGGTTTGAGTTAGTTGTTATAAAAGTTTAGATGTTTCAGATTCTTATTTCATACCATAACCTGTAATCGATCCAGGATTGAGGGGTCATCTGTATATTTGTGTTAATATAAAGGTTTATATTGTTTAAAGTTATTTGGTGAGGCCAAATCCTGACCCCGGATTTGGGGCTGTCATACTAATAGTGCGTTAATCTCTTAAAATTTAAATTCGTTTGACTACTTGAAAATTCATTGGAAGGTAAAGAAAGTCAGATTGCATATGGTTGTCAAGACAAAACCTGTCAATGAAGTCTAAGAGATCATCCCTTCTTTTCAGAAAATCATTAAACACAAACACAATTATTTTCAAAAGCTACAAGAATATACATTTAACACAGACTAATTAAAACAAGAACAGTAGCAATCAAAGTGTCATAGCCTAGAGTTAGTAGCTGGTGCAGTCCATAAAACTTCCAGTTTGGTAGCTTTTCAACTACGAGGGAACAATATTCAGTGAAAAGATTTAGGAACAGACCCCCTAACAGTATCATAACAAAGCTGTTTGTAAAAGTAAAGTTCGAATATCAACCCACCCTTTCAACTTAAAACAAAATGGAAATAATTAGAAACTGAAGAGCAAATCCATATAAGCCCATGTACACACAATTAGATTATAATACAAACAAAGGATATAGAATCCCATGCTCACACAAATCAAATTAAAATTAAGCAAGAGAGCAAGAGAATTACTAAATCATGAATAAATACACTAAGCAAGAGAGCCAATAGAACAAAATGAGGAACAAATTACTAGTTAGAACTAAACAAATCAAAACTTTAAACAACTAATAAATAACAAGTCATAAAATCTAATACCTAAGAAAATTAATTAACATAATCAAAATCTAAGCGAAAGAAGTCCAAACCTAAATTACATACACAAATTACAAATAACATTCAAACACTAAATTTATTATGCAAAACCCAAAAAAGAACAAACTACATGTACTAAACCCAAAGTTCAAATCAAATTAAAGAGAGAGAGAGACAGTTACACCTAAAAATCATATCACAGATTGAAGTATAGATATTGAAAAAGAGCTCTAAATCGAAGTTGTAAGTAAATCGAAGAAAAGTACTCAAGTGAAGATGGAATCCAACCAGAGAGATCTAGACAGAGTGGTAGTGGTGGTTGTGAAAACGTGAGAGTGAAAGGAGATTTCTTGGTTTTCAATACATACGCAAGTCTAAGTCAACTTCACCCATGAAACTACTAAGAACTATGTGACAATTTAGGTCATGTGACATTTTAGGTCAAATCCTAAGTACTTTTTCAAAAATCAGTTTAAGTTAATCGAAAATAAGCGCTAGCCGCCACCATTTATTGTCTAAAGTTTATTTTCAATAAGCACATTTATTAAAATCTAATATAAAAATTTTAATATTTTTTAAGGTTTTAAGGTGAAACCGTTTGAGGCAGTACTAATAAAATAGTTTTTTTTTAAGTTTTCAAATGTTACCAAATAACTATTTATCTGTTTTAAAGGAAAAGCTATTCATCTAAATATTAGAAATCAGTGTCATAGGTGTGTAATATGAATATAAATGCTAATAAAAATAACTTTTTAAGAGATTTAATATAAAGTTTTTTGATATCTTGAATATATGATGAATAATATAGTAATATATAATAAAAGAATCTTGTATTTGTTAGTATATAAACTTAACACATTTCTAATTACACATGTTTGATTTATGAACACATGTTTGATTCCAATATTCAGCAATAAAATATATTGTGAAATAATATATTAATATTGATAAATGAATCTTGGATTTGTTAATATATAAACTTAACATATTTCTAATTAGGAAGAATTGATTCTAATATTCAATAATACAATATATCGTGGAATCAATTAAAAAAACGTATAATATATAAATTACTTAATCGGGATGAAAAGTAGATTCAGAAAATAGAAGTTATGTCAAAAAATACAATAGAATTACGTGGTATCTACTTTTAACAAAAACCAAGTAAGGAACTATCTGTACACAACTGTACACCACCTCCCAGCTGTATTTGGATACACATGAGAGCATAAGAGACTTTCAGTTACAAATGAGTCATTGATCAATTTCATCTCTCTTCTCTTTCACAGTCTTTATAAATAACAAAAGCTCTCTTTACATACATACATACATAGGCAGCTAGGTAACTTTTATTTACAAATGGCATATCGGCAGTTTTCATTTTCACCCGAAACATATGAATCAAACCAACCCTGTGAAAGCTCAGAAGCAGTGGCTGTACCTGGACCCGACCCGGTTTTAGAGTCCGACTCGATTTCAAAAGCAGTGGGTGGAACGGATGCTGATACAGGAGGTGAAGTCATCAAACCTCTGGTTGGTGAAAGCTCAGTCCCTGTGGCTGTACCCCGGATCCGACTGCGTTTCAAAAGGAGTGGCTCCAAGTAATGCTAGTACCGGAGGTGAAGTGACCGCACCTCCTGTTGGTGAAAGATCCCACCTGCTAGCCGTACCCGGATCCGACCCGGGTTTAGAATCCGACCCGGGTCATGGATCGGACCTTTTAATGTCGGTTGGGGAAGTTAAAGGCTGGCCAAGCTCTAAACAGTGAAATAAACAACCAATAAAGCGTGCTAGAGGAACTTGGAAAATGGGTTGCGGATCCTACAACATAGAAGTTGCACAAGGTTCAAATCAAATTGTTATGGGTCACTCTAGGGGGAAGCAGAGAGAACATTCCAGAAAAGGAACGAAAGATGGGCATGAAAGTCAGAATTTACCACCCGGATGGACCATATTCAGCAAGACTCGAACCCCGGGGTGCTACTGCAGGGTTACTGATAAGGTAAAAAGTTTTTCTTGTTGATTAATTAACGTTATTTCACTACAAGAAATTTGCAATCACACAACACCTATGACACAACGGTGGACGAAAAAACCGTTGCCTTGAATTAGGAGACAACGGTGAATTTGTTTGACACGAAAAACGGTTGTCTGATTTTTTCTATAATAACAGTTATAGCTATTATTTGAAACTGTTGTTTGTTCGGTGTCCTCTTATCGAGTTAGACAACAGTTTTTAAACGACACCGTTGCTTTTAATCTTTAACACAACACTTGGAAACCGTTGTTACTATGGTAACTTTAAGTCACTTGAGACGACGGTTTGGGACTAATTTGAAAAAAACATTGTTAGAAAATATACATATAGACAATGGTTTTATTGATTCTGTTGTGTAAAGGAGTCAACCGAGAAGCATCAAACAACGGTTTACAATTTTTACAAAATAACTC
>PHNY01029832.1:12157-29933 GCA_003724115.2 Anethum foeniculum | reverse complement strand
AAACTCTCACACAAGGAGAGACCAAACAAAACCCAAATAAATTGGGAACTTATTGAATGAAAAACGAGATGAATTAAAACTAATAACAAGAAGAGAAGATTGGGGCTTTCCACCGGTAAAAACCGATGAAAGCCCCTCAGATAATAGAGACGGCCGCTACAAAACAGAGAGAGAAAAGTAAATATTAGGGTTTTTGGGTTTTGTGAGACAGAGATGTTAATTGTTACTTATTCTGCCTGATGGGGTATGTTTTTTTTTAAAAGCTAGATAAGTTTTCAAATTATCAGGAATTATACGAAAACTGTATTTATGATCTATCGTTCATATAATTCTGATTTTCGAACTATAAGCAAGACACATTGACAATAACTTAATTATAAGTCATAGACTTAAAATGGTTTTTTTTTAAATGAAGGATTTTTATTTAACCAAAAAATCATATATAATTATTTCCAACACTAAAAATGGAGGAAACACGAAATTACTGTAGCAATTAACCTCACAGGGCAGCTAATATATCAATATTAGAACGTTTACTAGGCATTTCACAACTTTCTTAAAATATATTTCTCATTTTCAAACAATTTAATAGTTATTCATATTTGTCCAATATTTGGTAGTCATATTTTTTTTTTTGACGAACAATAGAAAGATTTATTAAAACATGAAAACTCAGCCGTAATAAACCACCGAATTGTCAACTACAATCAGATTGTAAAATAAAAGACAAGCTAAACTAATATTTATTTTATTTTTATATTGCTTAACAAATAGAATATTCAAAATTTTTTTATCTAAAAAATATTATAATTACATCTCGAGTAATAGTTATTTTAAAATAGAACAAATATATTTATGCACTCATTCATTATCATCTGTTCTCGTTGTGCTAAATTAATGAGTTATTTTAATTTTTAACTCGTATGTTGAGGCGTAAAAAAAGCATTTTCTTATATTATTTTTTTAAATTAAATTTAATATTTATATTTCCGAAAAGAAGAAAGTAATAATATTAAATTAGGAAACAATATGTGAAAATAAGAAAGAAAATAATAAAAAATTAGGTGGCGGTGTTGCCGAGCCCATCTAAAGAACTTGAGAATCTCCGTCAGATAAAATGACGGGGACGTTTCATCAAACAAAACGTTAAAAGGGGTTATAAACAGGAAAACAAGTTCCCCAATCGCCGGCGTTACGCAATCAAACGGCGCTTCCAGATCACCGACGTTACCGTCACTTTCTCTATAGCATATATTATTAATAAAAAAGCATATTAATAAAGTAGTATATAAATATCTCCAAGGAGAGAACAATTGACAGTGATATTATTACAAATAATTTTTAAGCCAGGAAACAAAATACTAAAAATCTGCAATTCGCTCTGAAATAGTACTAGTGTATTATTCTGTTTTGCCAATAGCTTCATTATTACTACTAATTTTCCATACATTCCTTTTATACATACACATATTTATATAGGAACACGAAGCGGAGGAGGCTTCGTAACCAGAAAGTCACGCCATCCTCCGCTGTCACGATAACTTTCCTACAACTTGTTAGTTGTTGTCTGAGAGAGAGAGAGATTGAGAGAGATTGGGAGAGAGAGATTAGAGAGAGATTGGGAGAGAGAGATTAGAGAGAGATTGGGAGAGAGATCGATCTATACTATTCACATCAACTGTTGAGAGCCGATTTTTTTTTTCGATTTTATGTGTAGCTGATCGTCTCCTTCATATGAATGCGGTTGATTTTGAGGTAATTTTATGATATTGACCGTTGATTATTCTTCATACAAATGGACTTAATTATTTTTAATTTTTAATATATGAAGAATATATGCTTGTTTATAGTTTGTGATCTGTTTTTGTGGATTTTTGTGGTTGAAATACTCGGGATGGACTATATTCCTGTCTTTATTCATCAATTCTGCTACCTGTATGTTGTCGATTATTTCATTATATCTGTCGATTATTCTGTGACTGTCTTGATCAATCTGGCTCAGATTTTAAGCTCAGAATATTCTTAGATCCATCATATTTGTATATGACGTGTTTGTTTGGCGCATATATTAATACATTTAACTTCTTATTTTACTGCAGATTGTTTTCCCGAGACTCTAATTTTGTGGATTAAATACAATGCCAGGTATTTATTTCGATATATTGCTAGTTAATCAGATTAATTGTTGTATTGTTAATTGTTTATAAATAGAATTTAAGTCTTTACACGGAGTTTACGATGATTGATTGGATTAATTTAGGAGAAGAGGAGAGAGCTAGAAGATCTGATTTTGAGATTTCTGAGGATGAGAAGAAAAGAATTCGGATTAGATCTCTAAAGAAGAGAGCAATGAATGCTTCCAATAAAATTTCACATACTCTAAGGCGACGGAGTAGCAGAGTTGCTCATTGCCGGTATGCATCAATTTCTATTGATGATTATCGAGACGAAAAAGAAGAGGAGTCTGTGAATGCGTTTCGCCAGATATTGATCGAGAAAGATCTGCTCCCACCTCGCCATGATGATTACCACACTATATTGAGGTAAGTGGTGTATATTAATACATACGTATGACGAATAATAGACGTACATGGTGTATCATGAATATTTGCTTTGCTTAAAATGTTGTGATATTCATACTTTGCGTAGACTGTCTCACATCTTGATTGCTACAAATCTAAGGTTGCAAAAAACGAAAGGCTCATAATGATTCTGAATCATAATGATCATTAGTCATTACACTATTATTATGTATATAAAGGTATACTAGTTGATAACCCGCGCGAAACATGGGCCCGAGATTTAAAGTATTAAATTTGTTAAATTAGTATTCTAAAAAATGTTTGCCCTATGAAATTAGTATTAAAAGCATTGAACAAAATGAAAACAAATAATCTAACAAAAGAATATAAAAAACAATCAGGACTATTCTTGAATTGAAAAAGCTTTAACCAGGCCATATTATTACAAGAAAACAAAAGGAGACACTTGCCAAATAATTCTCCTTCACAAGCTCAACTATGGCAGTTACAGCTTCTTGCACCTCCATGTCTTTATGTGCTTCCCTTTTGCGTTTCTAGAATCAGGAAAGATATATGGATTATGCATGATTCTCTTACCAAGATAAAATGTTAATAAATGTTCGCAACTATATGTCTAATTCTCTAATATGACCAATTTAGATATTATTATCACAAAAAAACTAAATTGAGCAAGGTAGAAATTACCTTCTTCTGAAATTTGCTGCTAGAAGTGCCCTCTTTTGATCTATTAACTATATTTGGCTCTAAAGTTGGATCCACCATGCCTTCCATCTCGGAGACATCTAGAATAAGCGATCACTTTCAATATTGTTGCTACACTTGGAACAAAATTAATAGTTTTGTACATGAAATCAATAAAAACTGCGATGATCAGAGAGTTGAACATTGCAAACACACCTTTATACACACTATTTACACAGTGCTTATAGTAACCAATTTTTGTTAAAAATCAAACTTTTTGCTTATAGTATTCTTCCATGCCATGACAAACAAAAGAGGAGCAGGTGAGAAAAAGAGAGGGTAAAATTTAGACTCTATCTTTGCCCTGCCACCTCACATGCATACATCCACACGCACACAACACACATCCACACACACTACACAGCACAGAACAGAAGAAGCAGACACACTCAAACACACATGTATACATGAGCATAAACACATATCTCTACGTATCATCTATAACAAATTAAAATCAACTCATCTAGACTATCATTACCTCGGTTATATGTATTCTCCCATGCCAACTATGTCCCATGAGAGTCATTACTGCAGTTTATAGCACACGGTCGTGCACACTCCCTAGGGTAATAGTGTCAAGTACAACGACACATTTAAAATCTGAGATTGTAGGCAGTAGTTCTTGCAGACTTTTAGCGAAGGAGGACAAACAAAAGTTCTTATGCTACCATTAAACATGGATTCCAATTTCAATTCATAGGGTAAACTCATCTTATGTGGTACAGATAAACCGATAACCTGTTAAAAATTCTACCAATTGCCAGTTAAAAATTCTACCAAGTAAACATTTTAATACTAATTTTAATACCCGAGATAAGGTATACTGTCAATCTGTCATTGATGATGTTTGAGGAATACCACCCCGTCTGGAATTATTCTAAAAAAAATTTAAGGTCGCTTATTGAGCTGTAACAGAATGCAGAGGAAAATAAATGACTTGGTTCTAGTAATGATGACAAACTGTCCATATCATATTGAAATCAGGAGATCTTAAAAAATCTTCATTATTTTCTTGCTGCCAAGCATTTAGAATAGGCAAAGACTAAAGCCATCTAGGATAAAGTATGCAGAACAAGTTTTACTCTGTTACTAAATTCTATATAATTTTTCATACCAACTATGAGTAGTACTATTGTAGGAAAAACTAAAAACCATAAGGGAATCTCACAAGCTCGTATTTCCACAGTCTATTATTTTTGTGAGCTTTACATTTGCAGTGTAAACAATGGTTAACCTCACACCTGCTGGGAATTGAACCCAGAACCACTGGTTTACATTAAATGTATTTTACCATAAAAGTAGATGGCTGACACGTCTCTCATCTGTTTTTCGGTAGTGAACAAAGTTTAGTCCTGGCCAACTCATTTATACTTATTTGGTCTAAGCTTACATTAACATCTTATCTTATCACCGTAATAGTTTTTAGCCATCCTGTGCTTTCCAGTCAAATATTTAGGGAATTTATGGTTGGCTGCAGATTTTTAAAGGCCAGGAAGTTTGATTTTGATAAGACGATCCATATGTGGGCGGAAATGCTAAACTGGAGGAGAGAGAATGAAGTTGACTCTATCATACAGGTAATAAGTTGTAGCATTTTTTGACTTAAAAGTTGCATAATGTTGTGTTTCATTAAGGTGAATGATTTGGGAGTGATGCTATTTTAAAATTGGATTTTCGTGATTTGTTTCTTCCTCCATTTCATTCCCAGCAATCTATAATAGAGCTCAAACCCTTCAATTTTGAGAAGGAATGCTCCATTCTCCATCCAACTCATTCTCTTTACATGTCTCGTCATGGAAAGTTTGCCCACCCTCATTTTCTTGTACTTCTCCCTCCTACCTCTATTCTTTCTCTTTTAATCCTGTTCACAATTTTCATTATTCTCCCCAACTAAAAGGAACATAAGGGTTTAGCTTGTCATTTTCCTTTCTCCACACAACACACACACCAAAATATAAAATGGTTTGGATACCTGTAGTCTGGATCTTGGCCAAGATGAGCAACCAAAGCTCAATTTCTTCATTAGCAAATATTGGCTGCAATATTGCAAACTAAAATCATTCGCTTCTCATCAGATTACCCCCTTGAAGAAAAGAGAGTGAATAAATTACTCAGTGTTTGTTCCTTTGCATCACTATAGTATATTTAATGACTTTTGAATTGGGAGAATCCACTTTTTGGGATATCTTATATTTATGTTCTCTAACCGATTGGTTGTGCAATGATCCATTCTTAGGATTTTGTATATGATGAACATGAAGAAGTTCAGAGATATTATCCACATGGTTTCCATGGTGTAGACCGAGCAGGACGACCTGTTTATGTAGAAAGACTTGGAAAAGTTGAACCTAGTAAGCTGATGAGTGTGACCACAGTTGATAGATTCTTAAAGTATCACGTCCAGGGGTTCGAGAAAACGTTTGCCGAGAAGTTTCCAGCATGTTCAGTTGCAGCAAGGAGGCATGTAGATTCTACTACCACAATACTGGATGTGCAGGGGATGGTTAGCTTAGAAGTCTCATCTATACATAGAACCATTATGAACAATCTTCAAAAATTTTGAATGTGTGTTAATTTTGCAGAACTGGATGAGTTTTGGTAAAGTTGCACATGATCTGGTCATGCGCATGCAAAAAATAGATGGAGAAAACTATCCTGAGGTGCTTAATTTATTCAAGTCACATATATTTGAATCTATCATCTGTTTTGTCTTTTTTTAAAGTTCTTTTAATCTGATTTGGTATACTTTCTAGACCTTAAATCAGATGTATATTGTTAATGCTGGTAGCGGGTTCAAGTTTCTGTGGAATACAGCAAAAGGATTTCTTGATCCAAGAACGACTGCAAAGATACATGTAAGTTGATAATAATTTTGGGCTTTATATATCGTTGAAGGTTTTAGAACTGTTCATGATTGAGCTGATCCTCAGGTTTTGGGAAACAAATTTCAGAAGCAGTTGTTCGAAGTTGTTGAACCAAGGTTAGAGTTTTGAGTTTTTAATTTTGAGCAGGTCTCAGCTATAGGTGTTTGGAGTGTTTTTGTAATTTCTTATGCACCTTTTCTTATAATTATTTTTTTTATCAACAGTCAATTGCCAGTATTTCTTGGGGGAACGTGCTCGTGCCAAAATGAAGGTGGGTGTCTTAGATCAGAAAAGGGACCATGGAAAGACCCTGAATTGATGAAGGTATGTACATTTAAATTTTGGGGTGGTATTCATGACTAATTATTAGTAGTTGCTCACTTAATTTTTTATGGCAGCTAGTACATATTGAAGAAGCAATGTTTCTCGGGAAGTTTAGTAGTTCTTCCGATATTGATGAATTAGAAGCCAAATCTTCTGTTCGTAAGGTGTGTAGTTGATATTAAAATAATAAATGTAGACCTGTATAAAACTTTCAGTAATATGCAGTCGTCTAATTGTAAGTTTGGTTCTCTGTACTGTATAGTGTCAGAGTTCAGAAATTGTTTCTGCTGATTCAGGATCAGAAGCAAGATTCCCGACTTCTGGTATCATGCAGCCTAGGATTCATTCTGAAGTAGGTATCTTGTACCTTGAACATTTTATTTTTAGAGTTCCGACTAACCTCACTATTAATTATTTTGAATTTCTTACCGATGAATATGTATACCATATTTGACATAATAGTAATTTCACTTTTAACAACTAAATGATCTATCAGACGATAGCCATTTTTGATCTCATCTTACACATATAATTGTTGTGCAAGTACACATCAGCTTGATGATTTGATTTATCTGCTTGTGTTTAATTGTCTTAGGAAACAACAAGAGATTCTACTTATATCCATAGCCCAGTTGAAAAATCTTGTGGGGTGTCTACAGTATTTGTGAATCCAACAAGTAAGTGACTACTGTCAGTTGAATATAAATAATTCTATTACATTAGTTAACTCCATTCTGTACATTAAATTTCAGATGTAAAATATTGTTTCTAATAAAACAAAAATTGTACAAGAAACTTAAAATGTGAGGTACAATTTTGCTTTGCACTGCTAAGTTATGATATTTACTGTCAGGAACTAATGTATTCTTTTCTGACCCTTGCAATAGCCTCTTTGATTAGTAATGTTGGACACGAGAGGGTGTTGAAGAAGTGCATTACAAGTATAGTTGACCACATATGCAAACTTTTAGGGTGTATATATTTCATACTACTTGGTATGGGCAAGTATATTGCAAGGAAAGATGAGGAGAAACGCAGAAGTGGATCTGAATTGTCTTTGGAAAATCGGTCCCATCAGATTCCACAAGCTAAAGAAGAGGACCATCTTAATCCATGCTGGAAGAGATTAAAAAATTTAGAGTCATTGGTGACTGAGCTGGTCAATAAACCTACAAGTATACCTCCCGAAAAGGATGATATACTACTTGAGTCACTGAATCGTATTAAATCAATTGAATATGATTTGCAGAAGACAAAGAAAGTAAGTTACCCCTAGCATGTATCCAGTAGCTCATATAAAGACAAAGCTGGAACTTAAATTTCCTTCTCTTTCTGCAGGCATTACTTGCAACAGCATCAAAACAAATGGAACTTGCCGAGTCAATGGAAAGTTTAAGAGAGAACAGCATAAATGTAAGTAGATGATGCCCTTTGAAGCAGTAACTAGTGTTATGTTTAATTAGAGTGATAGAAATTGAGAGGGAATGGAATGAAATCAGTACTGATGTATCAGTAAATGTTTTAATTTTCATTCCTTCCTCCAATATTTTTGTAGCAATCTAATATAGAACTCGGACCACTAATTTGAAAAAGAAATGCTCCATAATCCTTTTTGCACATTTTCCTACTGAACTTCATCATACAAAGTTTGCACTCCACTTTTTTGTTCACTCTTCCCTCATACATCCTTTCTTTCGCCTTGAATTTTGTTCACTATTTTTCATTTTATTCCTTCCCCATTTTTGCACTCCACTTTTTTGTTCACTCTTCCCTCGTACATCCTTTCTTTCGCCTTGAATTTTGTTCACTATTTTTCATTTTATTCCTTCCCCATTCCAAATCCTGAACCATAACACAGGAGTTGTGAAATGGAGGCAAGCTATTATGGCAGTATATTATCTTTAGAGCCTCTATAGTTTTATTATATGTACACTCTGTTCTGGTCATTAGCCAGTCCATTTTTTACCGATTGTACTGAGGAATAGATATTTCTTGGTGAATCTATTAAGTATAATACATTTAAGCATTCAATAAAATAATATACAATGTAAACTCTTTTGAATTTGTTACGAAAATGTGACATGGCAGATAACTGATATGCATAAGATGTATATGTTTGAAAAGGATGTCTTGATGTTCCTTCCTGATTTTATATTCGTAAATTCTCCTTCCTGATTTTATATTCGTAAATTCTGGAACACAACTTAATGTCAAGTAGAGTGCATGATGATCTTTATGGAAACAACCCAACAAGTAACAGTTCCCAGTTTTAAACATTGATAAAGGTGGGATTTATACCTAAACCAACTGCCATATTATACACTGATCCATCCTTTTACATATATACTCGATGTCAGTTGCAGCGGGGAAAAGATGGTTTAAGTGCAGTCGCAATTTCTATAGTTCTGAAGCTTCCGTCTAGTCTTTGACTCTTTCGTCACTCGTAAATTGATAAGCTGCAAACATAAGTATATGTAGTATTTTACTTGTATGTTTCACGTAAATTTCAAATGATGATAGGTTCATATTAAATGATAGTAAATAGTTTTAACTGCAGTACTTTGTCCATGCTAATATACATGTTCTGTGGAATTCAGGGGACGAGCTCATGTTGGTCAAGGAGTTCCAAGTCTTATCAACATTGAAGAGAGACATTACTAATTATATTACAAGTGATTTTTTCTCATAATATAAGAATATCTTACCATCAGGCATCAACGGGCTTCAAGGCTTTTGCCCTTATCTGAAATGGAACTATCTTCAAAAAATTTTGGCCAGAAGAGCACATGACCGTAACCATAGGTGAAGTTTAAATTTTCTTGCTGACAATTGATGTGGATCTTTTTCTCTTCGACGCCGTTGACTGAGTATTTATTCTTTGACATAGTTTTCTGGTAGTGAGATGGTTACGAAAGAGCTGCAATCTGGTTGGTATCGTTGAGATAAATACCCCATTGGACAATTTTAATAAGCTGCAACCTGGTTGATGTCATTGAAGACAAAATGTGTTTTGGAAAAACATTTTTCTTATTATTGTACATACTAAGTTACACTTTTTAAGCTTGTTCGTTTGTGTTAGTAATACCAAAATATACATGGACAAAAAGTAGAGATTATGAGGTGTATATATGATTCTTGGGATTGTTTATATATATCAAGAAAGATTTTTGCAACTCTACTTGTGCAATCTGCATAACAGCTATCATTGCATCTTCGTAATGTTGAATATAGTGTTTTTTTTAAAAGTATCGTCCTTCCTTAAGGTGTAAATGGTAAGTTCAGAGAGACATGGCTTTGTATTCAAGTTGACAAGGGCACGATTCCACTCTGATCTAACTTGTTTGAATGAAACTCATGGTCTTTTATGTTGACGCTCTGTGCAAGGAAACTTGGCAATAGAGATGGTAGTTTCTTCATTATAACTCCTGCAAGCTGCAACTACTCTGGTCAAGCCATGGACGTGAATAATCGATTAAGGTAGCGGCAAAATTTTAGAGGCTCATATTTGAGCAAAAATCTTGTACATTAACGACAAATAACTCTCTGTGCAAAATTTGGTAAAACTTTAAAAAGATTATTAACATAGAAATTCTCTTGGGACAAAAATTTTGAGTCCCTGCCATTTTCCATATGATAAAGTGACAAAAGTAAAATTTGAGAAAGAAATTAGAGATCTTCAACTTAATTTATTACTCACTCCCCCCACCTTAATAGTCTTTTCTATATTCCTCTCCCTTATAATAATTGTTATATCAAAATTTGATGTAAATTTTGAATAAATTCTTAAATTATTTTTGTCATCTATAATATAAATTCTTCTTTACTTTTATATAAAATTAATAAAATAAATACAGATAAGCATAATACTTATAATTATTATTTTTCAATGTGCATGAATTTTTACAAAAAAAAAAAAACTAGTAACATAAGTTCAAAATTATTAACAATAAGATAGATTAAGTTATAATATATTTTTCTCTTATCATATGGGATTCGAGATTTATTAGAAAATGACTAATTATTTGAATAATTTTTTTTCTAATGTCTAAATTGAATTAAATACTTGCATATAGTTTGAAGTAAAACAGAAATGAAAAGTCGTATTTATTAAAACCAATTGTTAATCCTGTTATTAGAATATTTATAAATTTAACTTGTTTTGACATGTATCAAAAAAACTACGCCCAATCAACAATCAAAATTTATAAATTTTCGCAAAAAGCCGTTATTATAATCAAAAATTTATTTTTATTTTCATTCTTTAAAGATTTGCAGTTTGAGACACAAACCCACCCAGATCCCAAAAAAAGTAGAACAAGCATATCACCACCACCCCTGTCAGCAGCACACAACCATATCACCACCCAAATCACAATCAAAACAAAATCAACCCCATCAAAATTAAATCAATTCTTAAGATGGGTTCACCAACAAATAACAAAGCACCCCCCATTTTGAATCCAACAAATTCACCCATCAAAAAGCCCCAACCCCTTCCTTGGACTCATCAAGAAACCATCAATTTAATCCAATCTTATCAAGATAAATGGTACTCTCTCAAAAAAGGTCAGCTCAAATCTTGTCAATGGGAACAAGTTTCTCTCACTGTTGCTTCCCGTTGTGGTTTTAATCAACCCTCTAAATCTGCTACTCAATGTCGCCACAAGATTGAGAAACTCCGTAAACGATATCGTGCCGAAAGACTTAAGCCTTACCCTGATTCTTGGCCTTATTTTGATCTTATGGATTCTATGGAAACTGGCCCCTTTCCGCGTCTTCAATGTCGTCGTAATGATAGTGATGATAGTGATCTTGATTGTAAGTCCAGAAGTATTAATCACATTGTTAAAGGGGGTGATGCTTTCGGGGTTTCAAGAAAAAGAAAGGATTTTTATGAGGTTGATGATGAGGAGGAAGATGAGGAGGTGGATGATGTTGGTGAGGATGAGGAAGGGGGAAACGGGACTCGTGTTGTCACGGAATTGGCTGTTCAAATTAGAACGTTTGCGGAGAATTTTGTTAGAGTGGAGCAGAAGAAGGTTCAGATGATGAGGGAAGCGGCTAAATACCAGATGGAAATGGAGAATAAGAGGATGAAAATGATTATTGAATCGCAGCGAAAGATTGTTGATACTATTCATGAGGCTTTTAACACTTCTCAAAAGAAAATGAGGACGGGTCCGTGAGTTTTCAAGGTTCTTCTGCTTTTCTTGAAATAATTAATAATTAGTTTAGGAAATTTTGATTGATACTAGTTAGTTGTGTTACAGAAATAGAAATGTTTTATAATGTGTTATGTTGCCTTGCATCATCTGTAGAAATGGAAGAATATTTAATGATGCAAGTATATGTTACTATGTTCAAATTCATCAATGGTGTTCATAACTGGTTGTGGACATCTGCACGAATTATCGGATTTATAAGAACTATTGTACTTGTTGATCAGTTGACGACTATATTTCATTCATGTTGATCTCCATCCGATAATGTAATTGTGCTTCTGTGTTGTCTTCATGGGATGTAATCATGTATGAGTAGTTTTAAAGAGCTGTAATATTTCAATTCCCCTGTCATTACCACTGCCAGAAATCTAATGTGGTTTACTCTTTGCATGTTTCTTCTAATTCTTGTTCCATGTTTGTTTTACCTCTCTCATGCAAATTGTTAGTAATAATTGATTGCACGTGAATAACATTTTGAGGATATTTATCCCACAACTCACCATCGCTGAACTCAATTTGTTTGGGTCCCTTTCAGCATTAGTAACCCTTGCTAATATATTGCCATTTATTGGCGCAAGCTAGCTGATTTGCAGATTATCTTTTACAACTTGCCTAGATTAATATTTAGTATATACTAGATGATAACCCCTGCGAATCACGGGACGAGAGAATTTATTCAAATAATTTAAATTAATTATAATAATACAATTAGTGTATTATATTTTATTCATTATAGCATAATTAAACAATTACATGATATCATTATCTAATATAAAAATCAAAATAAAGAATGTCAAATAAATATTATATGTGCAACTCGGTAGGGTTATTATAAAAAATTGCAATTACAATAGGATTCTAATAGGGGTGAAACTAAATTCAGTACCAAGTACCATTAAAAAGGGGTTTCACTTATTAATAAAGGTTATAGATATTTACTTTAGGCTTGATCTTGCCGGGAATATGTGGTAAGAATCTAATTCACTCCACTTAGTATACTTGAAAGGCTTTCTCCACTTGTTTTTCATATGTTAAGGGGTCTACGTGATTTACTACTTTTGGTTTATATGAATTAGGCATGAAATGCTAGGTTTTTTCCCCTCTCTTTTTAAAATTAGCATTTATCCAACTGCCCTTTCAGATCTCTTCCCTGCCCCCATTTTGAACTAACATACCGACCTCAATTTACAAGATATTTGGCTTAGCAAAAAAAATGGTAGCATCGTGGTTGTTATGGACAACAAATACAACTATGAAAATATTGAATCATTGTGAACCAAATGAATGAATTTTTTTAGTCATATAAAGCATAACAATCTCAGAATATGAATATATTCTTACTAAGGCATAATTGAGTGCCATTTCTAGTTCAGTAACTCTAATATATGTCCAGAGCTTCTACTTGTATCATTCTGTAGTCTATGTCTCTCCCTGCATCCTGGTTGCTTTTGTCACTTGAGTTGCTGATTCTGAAAGTATAGGCTAACTGTAGACATGGGTGCCTGGATTAGTTACAGGTAGCAGTTACGGTTGTTACACTCTTGATCTATTATGAGTCGGATAAATTTCATCCAAGATACCTATTCATACTTTTAAGTTTTTCATATTACTGGTCTAACGTGGCTTTGCGAGCCGTGCAACTGGCCATGTAAAAATGCTCTCTATGGTTCGAAGCTAGTGAAATACAGCTTTCTCATCTCTTTTTTGCGACGTAAAGACTTAATGGAATATCACTTGCTGCGTCCAGGTTAGCATCTAATAGTGACAATAATCCATCATTGAAGTTGAGTGCTTCATGTAAAGGTAACGCAATCTTAGAGGTTTATCCTAATGGACTCCTCTTGGTAACAAGAGGTATGTTTGTGAGAGATGAAGCGAAGTAGTGTTCTTGAAGAATACACAAGCAGCATCCAAGTTTTTGTTGTATATCATGCAGGAACAGCCTACTATTTTCAAATGAGATTTTTTCTCCCCCCTTTCTTCACCGCCGGCTCTCACATCATTTTCTTGAAAAGATGTATCATCACCCTAGCCCATAGGACACTCTAAAATTAGGAATGCCTAGCATTCCAATATTTAAATAAGTACTCATACTTTACCATCCCAAAATATCCACACTAGGCCTTCGATGACTAATCGGCTGCCTTGCTTGAGGAATAATTGCACGATAATGGAGACAACTCGTTCTTAATATACTGCCTCCGTTTCAAAATATTAGTCCACTTTTGACTTTTCTTAACCGTATATTACAAAACTTCACTAAACCAAGAGAACAATCAAATTCACATCACTGTGTTGTCCGGCTAGCCAGTTTATTTAGGAGAAAGTAAGGTAAACATGTAACTTAATCTCTCCTCCCAACTTCCAACTTAGGTCAAAGGAAGAATGTGGGAAACTACAAATCTCATTCAACTTTTTACTCATGCACACTCGGGAAGTATCAGAATTATCCGATTCAACCTTTTGCTAGAGGTATTCCCTACTACTATTTTAGGCACCAAAACAATGCTATATTCGAACAAATCTTTAATCTCGTATAAAATTAAGCACCATAAAATTAAGCACCTACATTCAGTGAATTTGAATTTCTAATTGCTACAGTCCTCATATTTGAGCTCAAATGAGTGAATTTATATATACACCCCCACCCCCCAAACCCCCATTCTGATCGAACTATTTTGGAAATTTTAGCATTTTTTAAAAAAATAATAATGATTCATGTACCAAAATTTGTTTAAAAAAATCTCAAAATAACACATGACAGTAACACAAAGCGGGATTCATTACATTTACGAGTGACCAATAAAAAAATGGCAACTCATTTTTTGAAAAAATTTTGAGAATTTTTTTTGGAGTTTTAGAATTACTCTTTTAAAAACATAACATTGATAAGGTATATTTGCAACATCAAAATAATTACAAACTATTTTCACCGATGATAATTGTTTAAACATTTATACAGATTTGGCTTTTATCAGCAGAATGATGGATAATTATCTCTAACAAAGACAGGCACATGAACCATTTGTAAGGGCCAAACCTAGCAACAAAACATTTGCAAATACAAAAATGTAACAGGTCTCTCTTCCTAGAGCGCTACAGTAAATTTACTATACATAACTGTCCTAAAATGATCCCTTCAAATGTGTATAGTTGACATTCAGAATAATCATCAGACGTCCATCCGTCTCATCATTTCCTGTGGAACTGTGAGCTTCTTTTGGACATTCTAAATACCACGACATAAGGACCTGTTTGTTGAAGTATAACAAATTCTTGATATCACATAGTCAAGAGGATCTGGATGGGGAGCTTACCGAAACCTGAGTAGAAGCAGCTACTCAAGAATCATTCCATCTGTTAGAGTAATTTATGGTTTTACACTTTACAGTTCAGTGGGGTTGATATGCAAACTACTGATCCCTTCTTCTAGCACAAGTTCTGGATCCTTTTGAGATTGTTGCTTTTGCGATTTTTCTTTTTGCTGCATAATTGGAGGCAATAGTATGGAAGGCTGCAGCTGCGACTTCTTTTGCAACCACTGTACAGGAGGTAAGCTCACTGAAGATTGCCTCTCAACCAACCCTTGACTAAGAAAAGGTTGAGGCTCAGGCTCACAACCTGAACTCATCAAAGAAGGAGATACAGTAGAGCCAAACTCTGCTTGATTGAAAATATGGGAGTCAGACAATGTTTCTGGTGCTTTCCATTGAGTAACGTCAGCAGAAACAACTGAATTTACAGTAGCTGCTTCAACACAGCCTGGAACTAAGGTGGATTTGCCCATCTGAGATGAGGAATTATTTACAGGGCTCAAATCTGATTGAGCCTTTACGTCCTGCTGCTTCTTTGGTGGATTAGCACTGACTTGGCAGCTCGGGTCAAGAATTTTTTTAAGATTCATATGAGTTTGATCTACTATATCTGAATCAGGTTGAGCATGCAGCTGACACTGAGCTCGAGGTTGAAGTAATGAATGCTGCTGCTTGGAAGAAGGTATAACAGGTGATGCAGCTGTTTGGAGAGTGGCAGCCAATGTATTGTTTTCATTACTATTATCAGCATTATGATGTGGATAGAGTTGGCCAGAATACATCTCATGCTGAGGTAGGGCATAGTGAGCAGTAGTAACTAACTGCTTTGGAGATTGAACATAATTCACTCCCGACCCTGAATATAATCCTTGTCCTTGCATTGTGGGTGAATCCAGCTCCCCTTCCGCTTCAAATTGGCTTCCTGAATCAGTTGAGAGGTCATTTACAAGAGCATGTTTCTTGGGAAGATTATGCTTTATTATTTTTCCCCTTCCTTGCCCTTTTAAAGTCATAGCCTGATGTTGAGATCGTGACTGTTGGCCCGATTGAGAATGATGCCTGCTGGCTTGCTGAAATTGCTCCTTCTGTTGTTGACGCGGTGGCTGCTTTTCCATTTGATTGCTTAACCCACTGCCACCAACTTGTGGATTCTCGCCTGCCCCGTGAGGTAGTATTTGATGCCTCTGGGAATGCTTTGAAGATGGGGTCACTGGTGGGAGGGATACTGGTGGCGAAGAAGTCTGTGGCTGAAACTGGGAAATATCTTGCGGAGATGATAATGGTAACTGAGATTGCCCTTGAACAGCTGGTATCAAAGCACTGGATGTAGCATATTGTCGTTGCTGCTGCATATGCTTTTCTCTAGCCAAGCGACTCATATGGACTTGATGATGGGGAATCTGAGAATTACCGAGGGCAAGAGATTGGTGTGTAGACATTGGATATGGCGGGTGATGGAGTGGGTATAGCTGGCCTGGAGTCTGAGTTTTCGGATTGGGGGAGGAACTCGACACACCAATTGGAGACGCTCCTTCAGTACTCCCTTGTGAAATCTTTTGTCTTTGATAACCTAGATTCTGGGTGGGCTGAAACAACAAAAGAAAATTTTCTACATAAAAAAATGATAACATTAAAAGTTGGAAATAGCAATATATGCATTATCTACAGGAAAAAAAACAGTATGATCTCTTGGGTGATAGAAGTTCAGACCTTCAGTTCTTCAAAGGGATGCTTACAACAGTATGCAATTGCTAGAAAATTAATAAATACAAATGTTTTACCCTTTCACTTTTCTTTTCAGTACCATAAGACATTCTTCAGGATGAAAGTGGTAGTGTAAAATATAAAGATTGCTCTTAACATATCTAATTTGATGCATATATAAAATGACAAAGTTGTTTTTCACCTAGCAAAGCACCGCAATATGCTTAAGCAATAATGTGAGACCTCGAACTCAAAGGATTTCCACCAACAATCTGAAGCATAAACAATCAGAATACAAAGGATGCACAATTTAATTAAAAACTGAGACAATTCTAAAAATTCTCCACAAGACGGGATCCAGAATATTCTTTTCGAATCATAATTCTAAGAGTCCTATTTGACTCGTATATTTTGAGACCTTAGTTATATTTAAAATTCCAATGTAGCGAGATGTATTCGTTTGATACAAAAAGTCAGTTACGTAAGGTACTTTTTGAGACACAAGTTTAGGAGATGCAAAATTTATGTAATTTTATAACTTTTAATATATATTCAAAGAACAATGTAAAACATAGCATTAGAAAGTAGATTCTTGTGGAACTGAGTCATTAACATTTTAAAACTAATTTGATATTAGAGGACCCACCTGCATCATATGTGAAGGATCAGGAGGCCTCATCATACAGTTTCCTGGGCCAGTTTGAAGACCGGATTGAATATTGACAGGGCTCGGCATCACCACCATGCCAGAAGAAAGCAAGCTTCCAGAATTCAGCATAGATGATGATGCAATTCCATGAGCTCCAGGGCTTACCATTTGTAATCCTTTATTTAAGCCGGAGATGTTGCCCACACTACTACCACTCATTAGCATACGAGCACTATGATGTGCATGAACTCCATGAACAGGCAAACTGGGTTGCTGCATGCATTGAGAGGATAGAAGCTGATTGTGATGTTGTATTCGCTGTTGTTCATCAGTTGCTCCACTAGCAGATCTTGGAATGCCAAAGCTACCATCCCAGAATACAGATATATAAAGACAGATACATGAAAGTTCAAAG
>PHNY01029832.1:0-12084 GCA_003724115.2 Anethum foeniculum | reverse complement strand
ATTGGTATAAGAACATTTTGAGGGCTTCGATAATCAAGGGAAAGCACATCTGAACAAGATGTAGTTGCATCACACATATCAAGAGGCCTTCATACATGAAACAAAAAAAATGGAGGTCATACAAGATTCATTGTTGAACAAAAATGACATGTGCATGAAAATTTGATGAAAGGAATATTTTGATTTGTGAATGGATATTTTGAATTTGCAAATAGTATAACCATATCATGTGCTAAACAAAAAACGCATATGCAAAAAAACTTGATGCAAGGAATAGTTTGAATTGCGAATGAATAAATGTAAGTAATATAGTATATAATTGGTTACTATGAATGTAAATTTCAATATATAACATGAATAATTTGGAATTCTGCCATACACAGATTTTGTCATTTTAAGAATCGCCAATAAAATAAAAAAAGTGCATTTCTTGCGAATATATATTTTGAATTTGTAATACAGTATATACTTGGTTCAATTTGATCAATGGAAAAAATATTAATAAATAGCATATAAATAAATTAAATATTTCTACCTTATACAAATTTCATTACTTCAAGAAACGTCATCAAAAAAAAATTGCATATTTCAAACAGACTAGAACCAACTGAAATAGGGTTCTTACTGTTTGGAGGAAGAAATGATAAACATTAACATATCACGGAAGTATAAAAAGTAAAACAGTGGATATGTACAGCCATACTTACGTCAAGACTGGACCTTCATTCAAGTTATTTGGGTAGACTTGGGACAGAGCAGATGTATGAGAATTGTCAGGCAGCTGGAGTTGTACCGGCTCCTGGTTATCATTTCAATGGAATTAAAATATTAAACAATGTATTATATTTATAAAAAAAAAATGCCCAAAATTGGGAATTGTTGCTGCAGATAAAAAGATAGGCATATTACATTTATATTTCAGAAAAAAATCAGCACATACCGGTGACATCTGAATAAAATTTCTTCCGCTAACAATAAATATTCATTCATTTACATTTACATTATTTGATACCACTTCAATCCCACTTTGCTGTCAACAAAGTTTCTGGTGTGCTCAATTCAGATTAAAAGGCACATTACAATAACACCAGTATTAAGATATTCTATTCCACATAAAATATTATTTTTAATTCTTAGATGTTTGAACTTTTCAACTTTTATATATCTTATTGTAAAGGTATTTTATTCCACATAAAATATTATTTTTAATCCTTAGATGTTTGAACTTCTCAACTGTTATATATCTTACAGTTATGCAATTCACATATCTGTTTGCATATAAGGGACATTATGAACAAACTCAAGTCCCTAAGTATGCAACAGGATACCTTTCTGAATATTCTTAACATTCTTGCAAGCTTGAAACAAGTTCCAAGGTAATCAGTACACAATTATTTAATCCAATACAAGGAATTCGTATCACTATTAGAAGTTCGGTTTATTTTGACATGCTTCCGGAATAATTGTTTAAGAACCTCATTAAATTATAGCTCAGAAATAAGTTACCTCAACTTGAAAACCTTATTACTAATAGCGTGTGACAGCAGAAATATGGTAAGAATATAATTTCAAAATGGAACACGTGGAAATTTGAGCCCTATAAGAGACTCTCATCCTTAATTTGACTTGTAGAAAATGGATTTGACCTCTATTTTTTATGACATTACTAGCGTGAAGGTAGATACCCATTTTAAACCAAAATTTGGACTTTCCAGCGACTGATTAAAGATCTTGTACTGAGTATCTTGTGCAATCAACAGTAACATCTACTACAATGATAATCAAAGTAAATATATTGATATACAAACTACATAAGCAAACTAGCAAGATGGTAAGATAAGTAATTTACTCATAGGAAAGGACAAGACCAAATACATTACCATTTCCAAAAGAATCATGCTCATCAGAATTAAAAGGAAAAGATCGGCCACGGTTAAAGCAGCTAAATGCAAAATGCAGTTTATGTTTTGAGAATTTTAGAGTACATTGATGTATTCAACTAATAATGAACACACCTTAGTCCTACGATGCTGCTTTCTCCCAAGTATAATAATTTTCTCCAACTGAGATTTGATTGTAGACTCTTCCATTGGCCCTTGCAAATGTTGAAATAACTGTCTAGCAATACCCTGTGAAAGATGCAGAATCTGCTTAGCAATAAATTTAACAAATTGGGTGGACACCATAGGAAAACGGTCAAAAATGGCCTCAATGAATATATCAGATTTAAAAAATAAACAATAATCTTACACAATTACCTTTGGAATGCCAGGTAAAGTTGACCGGTATGGTAGTGATGACCTTAAATCTTCAGCACTATCTGCTCCATCAACAGCGGGGCTATCCATTAAGATCTTATGACGCTCCTTGCAATCTTTAGGTTTGCGTAAGATGCACTGAACAAATTAAACAAAAAATTACCTATGATTGTTCTGAACTTCTAATAGACCCTATAAAATACGTAGAAAAGCTACACTCCGTTTAATCAATACAGTTTTCGTGTTTATTTTTCCAAGTTATAGCTCCCTAATTTTTTTTCTGCCAGTCAAATGGACTTGTTTTAAAATCAAAAATTCATATTCCCTGAATTCAGTTTTAGTCATATATACTACAAAAGAAATATATTATGTTAAAAAAGTGCTACAAATTGTGAAGGTTACAACTGCAAAATAATAATAGAATCAACCCCAATCATAAAATAAAAAAATTGTCCGTTTAGAAATACACACTAAAAAAAGCCCCAAAATTACAATATTATATATAATTTATATATATATATAAGGTAGATCTTCTTTTACCTTGGATTGCGAAATGCTGCCGATAGCATCACTAACAAACTCCCAATTTGGACCCAGATCATGCACCAGGACAACAAGGGCCTGAAAGGTCAAAAGATGTAGTTAGTTTATCAGAAGCCAGGTAAAACGAGTATGAATGGTAGCGCATTCCTTATAAGGATATATTTCATTATAGCCAGCTTGCTTCATTCATTTTAATGATAAACATCAGAATTATTTATACAAACTGTAAAACTCTGATAACACAAATTGGAAAAAATGAGAATGTAACCTGGTCTTCAAATAATGACCACGAACTTCCCAAACCTGGTTGACCAGCAGGGCCCTGCATCATATGTACATATATAAAAAAAACCTTTATAAGTAGAAAAATTAGTGTAACAAAAATAGGAGCAGGTTCCTGGTACAAATCGACTCTGTAATTCCCCAGACTACCTGTAGTTTTTTGCTTTTGCGGCCCCGTTCCCGGCCACCAAGCATTTTGATGAACTTATTTGATTTACACATATTACTCATTTGAGAAGCCACTGAAGAAGGAACTGATCCCCCCGCAAAGTGGGAGATGTCGACTGACTTATTTTGCAATTGCTTCATCATTTTTGGCTTCTTTACAACTTGCTGAATGTATAAACCTGTGTAAAAAAGGAGATACATTATACAGAAAGCGAAGGAAAACAAAAAAAAAAGGATCCGAGCATTTGATTACACATTAAGCAGTCATCAAGTTATATATTGAATAGAAATTATACCATTGCTTCCATTAGATTCAAGTTGATGATTATCCAATCTCCTTTTATTATTTCCTCGCTGTATCAGTGTACAAAAAGCTTTTAGCTACTCCCATAAATTGTAAAGAACACATACCAGAGAAAATGTTGTTTCTTGTAAAAGAAGTATCAAGTAGAATACCTTTGAGACGGTATAAATACAAAGCATAGCATTGATTCTAGGCATACATAATAAACAGTACGACACAAGGCCACAAATACGAGAAATTCATATAAACCATACCTGCTCATTTTGATAACTGGGATTCATTTGCCACCTTTGCTCATATGTGGAATCCTGCAATAACATATAATTCTTGGTAAATACACTTGAACAAGGAGCTAAGGACTCCTCAATCGGATATCCAGAGGGAAGAATACTACCATGATTTTTTTATCCTTTTTCCTGGATTTAGGTGATATTGAGTCGTAAAGCGTTTGCTTGTCAAAGTCCCGTAATGACTCGACCTCCAAAGCATTTGCTGTTTGCAGTCCACCATTTAATGTGGTCTGGTCATCCTGAAAAGAAGTGGTGTCCACACTAGAAGCATCTGTCTTAGTAGGTGCCTGAACACAACCAGAAGTTTCAGCATTAACATGACTTGGAACTCTTTGATGGGAAGCAGTCCTCACACGTTTTGTTGGAGCAGATACATTAAGCGTCTCGGCACACCGTTTTCCATCAACTACAGATAAGAGGTTCCCGACTTCATTATCAGTGCATTGCACAAGTGGTGAATCAGATCCTGATTCATATGATCTTGCTCCAAATGACTTCTTCAAATGTTTCCTCTTCTTAAGGGAAGGCTTAGTCGTTTCTCCTTCTTCCTCTTCAAAGGCACTCTCTTGTAATCCAAACTCTATAAATCCATACACTCATTAAAAAAATACAATGAACTAAAATCTGTTGATGTATAATTTACACGCTCATAATACCTGGTTGAGTGTCATACAAAGTTGTTCCTACTACCTCTTTCCTGCTGCCATTTTTCTGAGAAATAAAGAGAAGTCAATAAGGTGGATTGTTTTAAAATAAATACACAATAAGAAAATTCCACATTGCTGAAGTTGAAAATTTCATGAGTTGTGATTATGATATTAAGAAGTTTAAGGAGGCACAACACCATTGAGTAGCATCAGCCAAGTTATGACTGGTATAGAAGAAGAATATGAAGTAGAACGGGGGTATTTTTTCACTAAAGTCCCTATCCTATGGAGATGTAAATTCTTCTTCAATAAATGGATAAACAAATACAGGTAAGGTCTGGAAAGTGAGAAGCAGTCCGCCAAACAAACAGAAGTGGATAGAATAGAAGTGCTTCAACAAAGGAACTTTTTGCCAATAAGAATGTTACCTCATTAAATGTCTTTAAAGCCTGTCAAAAAGAGATTACATATAGAAATAGTTCTAAACAAAAATTATAAACGGATCTTAAGCCAGGATAAACACGTTAGCAAACACACATTTGTTTATTTTCTGGCAGTGTCTTAGCACATTATTCACAGATAATAGGCTTTCATATATGGGGACACCATAGCTAAGGCCATGTCACCCAGCCATGAAAGCTCGGGCGTGGGTTTCCTTGAAGTAATTTTATTTATTTAAAAGAAGTACAGAAGTATGAAGTAAATCAAGGAGGACAAAAACACAGATATCAACTTCAGAATTATTTGTTTGATAACTCTGATTAGATAAATATACCTCAAAGTGCAAATGGGGTACAACAGATTTTCTGTATCCTTCCATTGCACCAGTAGGAACTGAATAGAAGAGGTTTTCCTGCAAGAATGTGAAAGCCTTGACATTGATTAAAAATTAAGATTATAACTTGTAGATAAGAACATGTAAGAGCAGTAATAGTGTCATATACTATGGTCGTTCAAGCTAACATTTGATTAAATAGATGGTCATCAACACTCAATTCATACTTCTGTTAAATGAGTATCACATGACATGTCCATAATGCCGTTATCAGAAATCATGTCCGGTGTCATGGGAGATTCTTCTTCGGCAGGTTGAACAGTGCACCTATTGTAATCTAAAAATTTCAATGCATATCCCTGGATTGCATGCGAGAAATCATTTCCGGATTTTTTCAGGTTCTGATCTTTGTTCGTCTCCTGCTACCACCACAAAGCAAGATGGAAATATTTAAATAATTATGCAAACTACCCTTCGCTTTAAAGGATTAAAAAATTTAATAAATTGTGACCCAAAAAAGATCATCAATCAAAAACAAATGAGCATCTCGTCACCATGCTAATAGTGAAAGGTTTACATGGACCCAAGTTCACACATTATATCCTTATAATATAATATGCATAAGAGGGATCTTATCCAAATATTTGGTCTTGTACTACCAATGTAATAAGGACCATTAGATCTTAAATTAAATAGATGATAGGCGTTGGATCTGAAATAAAGGAATATTCTATCTTCATAATCTAAACCAAGTAGGTCTTCTAAATTAAATAGATTAGTTAAATAGGTATCCTAAATTGAATAGACTACTTAATACAAAATTCGTAACTGTTTTTTCTCTTCAATTTCCAGAAAATTTTACGTAAATAATACTTTTTAAATCATCACTAAATTAAAGAATATTTCGTGAGATTCGTGTAGGTTGTAAAATCGTCAAAATATGATTTCTAGAATTCAAAGATAAAGTCAAAATAAATTAAAAACACATGATTCTTTTATATAGTTCGTGTTCTTACGATTTTACATGAAATATTACCATGTTCTGAATTTTTTTGATATATTATTATAATTATCAAAAAAATACACGAATAAAAGAAACCATACAACCCGTGCATTGCACGGGCAATAAGCTAGTATATAGTAATTGCAATAAAGGATAAAGCTTAACTTAAATATCGATACAACTCGTAGAATAGCTACATCATCTACTAAAAAACATCCAGAAACTATAAATAATACTAGCTTTTAACTGATTTTGTAAGAAAATTACAATAAGCAACAGATAGAGAAAATTTGACTCTTCCTTCATACATAAAATGTCAATTTTTGCGCACACATGATGTTTGTGTTAAGAGATGGGTATTACATTTTAATATATTAAAGTATACATGAAACAATTATTTAAGTACTTCACTATGCAAAATCAAATATCTAAGATCACCAGATAGATGAAAATTTATGAACCCAAAAGAGATACAAGCTAAACTGTTTATGGAACCAAAAGGACGGTAAAAACTGACATCCCACGCAATAACGAATCATCAATCAGTCACATAAACTTGTTTATTTGAGTATTTTAGAGCAAAAACTTGCAACTAAGATCTAGAACTACCTCTATGTCACGCCACAAGTTGATGACAGCTTCTGCCAAGTTATGGGCTACTTCTTTTTGCCTTCGACAAGATTTTTGTTCATGAGACTTTATTTGAAAAGCAGTAGAAGCTTCATGACCTATTTGAGCAGCAGCACTTATCTTCCATATTCGCTCCTAAAGAACAGAAATGTTAAGAAACAGTTAATCGCAAGGGGAGATAAGCTGAAGGCAGGTTCTGAAATATTGATAAGAATGCATCACACTGGTTTGCATGAATATCCTACTTGAGAAGACAATGAGTGATTGAGATTCAGAAATAGAGAAAAAAAATACATGATCTGACCTGTGCAAAATCGTTTGCCAGCCATGCCATTTCCTCCAGGACAAATTCCCAATGAGATCTTCGACGAACCTCCAGCGACAGTGTATGAACTGACAGATCAGTAATCCTCTTGCACTGGGACAGTTTACCAAAGAACATCTCAGACTAAGGAACCACAATGAATGCATACCACGTAGATAAATTTTACAAATTAACTAGGAGAAAAAAAAAACCTCTATCATGCGCGCTTCTTTTAATATTAGGTCTTCACATTCCTTTGTTGTCAAATTAGAGGTCTCCTGAGGACAGTTTTGACGCTCAGGTAAAACAGCAGAAACCCTAGGAGACAATTTAGGATCGAGAGTTGCTTGAATAGAGGACTCAATTATAACCTGAAACTTAGAAGTATAAGAATTTGCATTTTCAGCAATGGAACTAGAATCCAGTAAACTATTTGGAATTCTTTCATTTTCCTGGGCAGTAATAGCATCTGGTACAACTCCAACAGTGCAAACTCGATCTTTCATCTCAACTAGAGATATATTCCTTCCCCTATATGCTTTTCCTGGGAGCCCATAAGCAGCAGAATCACCTGACACATTGGAATTCTCAACGCCACCCAACCAAGAAGATTTCTCAAATTGATCAATAATTCTCCTAGGAGAATGTATAGAATTCCTCTCACCTTTGATAAAATCATTATTTCCATGATATAGCAAGTGATTATCATCACAATTGGGTTCATTACATAGGGGGGCCTTTGATCTAACACTACTATCTACGGAATCCCCAGGAGGTGAAGCAGCTACAGCAAGCCTATCTTTTGCTTTACTGAAAGTACAGAATATCACATTGCACATTTGAAAAATTGGAAAACACATAAAAGTGAAATAATAGTTGATACATACACTGCCAAACAGAAAATATACCTGGTCCCAAACTGGTCATGTTTCTGATCCATTAGTGAAGTAGACTGTACGCTAAGTGAAGATGCAGCTCTGAAGTCCAAGGGATCCCCACCCTGCAGATTATAATTAATTGGTCAACACAGCAAGAGTGATTCAAGATCAATTTTGAAGATCACAGTGGTTTAAAAACATAAGCTAATTACTTCCTCAAGAAAGTTTAATTGTCTCTTCGCCTCCTCGTAAGAAGCATTTCGCTGCCTGTAAATAAGATAATTGCTCAACATATTACCTAATCAAGTACAAAAAGACTTCTCCGAATACGATGGTAAAATAAATAGAATTATAATACAGAATGAATATAAATTTACTTAAGCTCTGATGTAGTCTCCTCAATTAATGCTAGCTGAGTCGGTAGGTCGGTAGGAACACCGCCTTTGTGGTCAACAACTCCCATCGAACCAACGTCAGCATTGACTAAGTGACCGAAACCTAAAATATATCAACGAATTCCTATCCCAAACGCCTAAATGTTTTTCAGTCCCATCGATTAGAGATCAATCAGGTTCCTAAAAAGCAAAAGAACAATGATATCTGAAAATATTAATTTTGTAAAGTATCAAGGCATAGTAATTAAAACACGGAAATAACAATTTTCTGAAAAAAAAAGAGGTAACTGCAAAATACTAATACAGTTCAACAAAAATGAAAGTCAAATTGCCTTTTTAAAACAACTACGAAAAATGGAAACAAGTTTCTTAGCAAGTAACAAAATGGATGCATAAATAGAATAAAGCCACATCAAATACTGGTTTGAAACCTATAACATTTTCAGGTGGGACCCATGTATTGAAGGCTTTTGTTCTTCTATTCAGTAAAAAATAATTTTTGCGGAAACATGCAAAAGAAATAAATGAAATTCTTCACTTCATCTGAGAAATGAAATTCAGACAACCTTTTGAGAACAGACTGCTAACACTTGAAATCTTTAGCACAACAACTTCACAGAGCAAATTTGCTAGGAGAAATATTACACGCTTATACAAAGTGACTGACAAAAAATACTGTTTAACCTTCTTATAGTTTCCAAAATGCATTATCAAATCACGTTAGACATAAGACGAGGGTAACGGAAGACGATAGAGAATTGATAAAGTAAATCCCAGGCCGAAAATCCGGTATGTGTTAGACGTAGTCTTGAAGACTTATCCTAGGCGTTCATAGTCAACCAACCAATTCGGGACGTTACAAGTAACTTTATCTTGATCATATGACAGGGGAATTGCATACTTATAACTAGAAGACGGGGATAAAAGTAGACGATAGAGAATTAGTAACGTAAAACCCCATGCCGAAAATCCGGTATATGTTAGACGTAGTCTTGAAGACTTATGCTAGGCATTCATAGTCAACCAACCAAATAACTTTATCTTGATCATGACAGGGGAATTGCATACTTATAACTAGAAGACGGGGATAAAAGTAGACGATAGAGAATTAGTAACGTAAAACCCCAGACCGAAAATCCGGTATATGTTAGACGTAGTCTTGAAGACTTATCCTAGGCATTCATATTCAACCAACAAACAAATGTGGGACGTTACACAATTAACTTTCTATTGATCATAACAGGCGCATTGCATACTTATAACCAGAAAAGTAAAACATAAAATATAACGTAAGTTTCTTCTTTTTTAATCAAATTTCCGAACACAAATGAATTTTCAGCATAGCAACACCACTATACCATTCAATCCGTCAAAAAAACAACACAATTGTAAACATACACGAAAGCACTGATACCTCAACGATCAGTCCCTCACCACCAAAACCACACTAAATTCAGTGGTTAAAGTAAACAACAAAGATTTAAAGACATATGACATAAAAGTACAATGCATTAACAAAAATTTAACACATAAATAACACATTTGTAACATCATAATTGAGCCTTACATAACAAATTCAACGACTAGTTATGCCTTTAGGGTTTGTATAATCACCTGAATTTTGAATTCCCAGTAAGCATATGTAGCTAGCGCTCTTTAATTCTCTGCTCTGATGCAATCAAATTAATTTACCTAAGCAAATTACAAACATAATTAAGCGTATTTATTGTTTATGCTTTTTCCCAAATTTGTATTCAAAGTGATAATGGGCTGGACATGCCAGACTATGAAGACGAAGGAAAGGCCCGCGCGTTGCGTACTTAATTTTGGGCCACTTTTCATGTGGCGCCATTTTTGCTTTTTCTAAGTGTCAGAAATAATTTCAAATTTTGCAACTTTCTTCTCGTTTTTTGCACAAGAACCGGTAAATAAATATGTTCAAACTATTTTAAAATTTGTGTTAAGAATTTATATTTTATATTTTATGAAAAATTAATTCAAAAGTTTATAAACTATATCACTTTTATTGTTTAGATACTGATCTATTTTTTAAAATATTACGATTTCTAAACATCATAAAATTTCTTATTTGTATCCTTCCGTTTAACTTTGACTAACATTTCTAAGTTTTAAGTCTTGTTAATGTGAAAGCTTAAAAAAAATGAAAAAAAAATGTATAACTATATGGAGTTTGTGTGGCACACATGTCACTATTTTTGTTCGTCATCTTCTTCTCTCATATATATTCGTATACATATACATTAACACATCCTCGTATCACTCATCAAATAATTTAAAAATTGAGCTCATCGAAAAGATTCGAGATCATCAAAATATGTATACACTCACGTATACTTGACTTATCACACACATAAAAAATCTACCAATCTCCGAAATTTTTAAATTTATTCCTCGTATCTAGGGATGGCAAAATAATCCGAAGTGACGGATACCTGATCCGAAATCCGAAATCCGAAATTTTGGATTTACCGAACCCGATTTTTTGATTTGGATATGAATTTAATTTTTAAATCCGAAATTTTTTGGATTTGAATTTTAGATATACCAATCCAAATCCGAAACCCGAAAAAACCTGAATATATAAATATATATATATATATATATATATATATATATATATTGTAATGTATATCCAATTTTATATATTATATATTATAATACATTATATTATATATAATATACATATATATATTATTTATATACTATACATCATATAATATACATAGTATTGTATAATATTTAGAATATATATCTATATTTATGTTAAAAGTTAACTAATAATAAAATTAAATGATATTAAATTATTTTATAATATAAAGTGATATGGTGAACAAAGCATTTTTAGTAATAAATCTAGTTAATTGTGTATTAACTGGGTTTGATTATTAAAATATTAGTTATACATATATAAACGCAATCAATAATGTGGTGAAATGGTTAAAGATGTCAAATTAAGATGCATCTTCCCCTATTGCTATATGTCTCGTGTTCGATCCCTTGTACTTGCAATTTTGATAGTTATACATATTTTCGGGTTTCGGGTTTCAGGTATGTTCATATTCAATCCAAAAAAAATTCGGGTTTCGGATATTACCCGGATCCAATTCAAATCTGTTGGATCGGGTTCGGATATTCATTTTCGGGTACTTTTCGGGTTCGGGTCGAGTTCAGGTATGGATAAAAATTTCAGGTTTGAATATGGATTCGGTCATACCCGACCCGATTGTCATCCCTACTCGTATCATATATATCAACCTTAATTTTACTAAATAAAACAATCTTAATTCTTATGATGAGAGATATAAAGAGAAAATTGAGTGATAATAACCCTAAATTATAATACGTTGATAAACGGTGACAGTGATTGTGTATGTATAATATATACATAATTTTTGTGTTTGTCGTATTATTTTTATTTTTCTAACATTACAAATTTGTGTTTAATTTGATAAAAAAATAAAGAAATTTGGTATACTTAAGATCAGATGATGAGGGGAGGGTGTGTCAAATAAATTCTAACCGGATAATGGGTAACTAGATGAAGGAAAAAAAAAAGGATGGGTGTATGCATAGAATTTGTGTGTAT